>JANIWL010000058.1:0-21918 GCA_030705075.1 Entelexis geochares | reverse complement strand
CGGCCTTGCGCCGCCGCGCCCTCCGTGTCCGGCGTGTGCTCGCCGGCCGAGCCCGCTGCTAGTTGCGAGGCGTCCAGGTTCGCGGACGCAGAGGATATTTCCGTCATATCGCCGCGTCCATGTACCAAGAGGGTGGCGATGCTGGGTCTGCTTAGAGTGTTGGGTCCGCCGCAAGGGAGTGGGAGGGGGATTTGATTACGATTTGGTTTTGAGTCCTGCCGGCTGCAGCCAGCTGCTGCCTAAGTAATTGAAAATTCCCCTCAGCCAGGTGTTTGGCGATCGCCAATTGCCTCGCACGTAAGCTGGCTGCGGCCCAACCGATATCGTGCTGCCCTGCCACGCCCGAGCCCAGCTGCCGCCAAGCGAACAGCGGCCTGCTGCGCTCGTCCTGCTTGGCGGCGGCTGGCCGAGCGAGCTGAGGATGATGACACGCCGGCTCGGCGGTCTTCTTCTTCGCCTTGCGCGCGCCGGCCGCGTCTTTCCTAATTACTTCGACTTTAGCATAGTGAAAGTAAACGAGAGAGCCCGCTTGTGAATTATGCCGGAGCTGAGAACAGATGGCTGCATGACAAGCCCTTGTGCAGCTTTGTCTTCAATGTCCTACGACCTTACCTGCTCGGTGGTTCATGAGATTGAACATGCATCGCATCCTCACGATTGACGCCGCACGTGATACTCGCTAAGGGCAGGGGCTATGCCACTGTCCTTACCCGCCGCAGCGCGTAAACACAACTCCCTCCTCTCTGTATCCTACACCATTGCCACAACTGAGAAACTTCATGGACGACATTGAGTTCAATCAGTGGGTAGACCCCAATGCCGGCCGCGTGGTTTACGCAGCACAGGAACGCTATCGCGCTGAATTGCGCAGGTCCCTTCTGGCATTCGCGCACAAGCATGTCCTAGCCAGCCGCGCGGCAGGCCCAGATCCTACATGTGCAGACGCCAAACACATGAGTGCAATTAAACAGGCTCGAGGCGCTAAATCCGTAGCTGCGCAGCAGAGAGACGGATTCGCGCGCGAGTTGGCTTGCGTGCAAGCCGAAAACCAGAAACTCATGGACAAAGTCGACGATTTGCAGGCTGCCCTGCGCGACAACAGACTGCATGCTAAAACAACACTTCAGGCTCAGAGCGAGCGCGAGCGTGATGAGAATGCTAAGATTGCAGAGCGACGCCTTGCTGAATTGGCCGGCCTGCTGGATGACAAGCAAGCCGAGCTGGCCGACGCAAATATGCAAGTCGAGCACCTAAGACATGACTGCACTAACCTGTCAAACGAACTCGCTCTTGAGAAAGCCAGCTCCGCCGCGGCGCAAGAGAACATTGCTGCAATCGAGGCAGAGCTCGCAAAGCTCGAGCAAGAGCTTCACTCCGCCCGGCGCGACAGAGATGAGAAAAACCTCGGCATGAGCACTTTACACGCCGAGCTCGATAAGGCCTCGAATGAGCTCCACGAGCTTCAGTGTGCCGCTTCCCGCAGTGAAGCCGACAAAGTCCAACTAAGCGCTGAATTAGCCGCCCTCAGCGCCGAGCGTGTAGACTTGGAAGCTAAGCGCCACGCATTGACTGCGCGGGTGACTGAACTCGAACGTCAATTGCAGGACTTGCAGCCTGAACTCTCAGCTCGCGTCGACAATGAAAAGCGGCTTGAAGCCGCAGTCTCTGATTACTCTGCGCAGAAGGAACAAGCCGAATTAACTCTCGCGCAAACGCAGGCAGAGCTTCAAAGTTTGGTCAATGAACTCAAACAAGAACGAGGCGTCAGTGAAAACCTGCGGCATTCTCTGGAAGTCGCTATGAACGACCTTGATACCTTGCGCGACGCTCAGACCCAGCTTAGCGCTGAAAAACAGGCCCATCAAGACACGCTTGCAAGGCTTTCCGTCGTCACAAATCGCGAGGCGGAGTTACGCACGGCTGCCACTGAGGCGCATGAAGCTCAGAATGCCAGCAAAGAAGAGCTCAGTCGTCTAAAGCTCCAACTTGCAGAGTCTGACAGCACCGTAGACCGGATTCGTGCCGCGCTGACCAGCGAAAGTCAGAAAGTGACGTTGCAGCAAAAACTCTTAGCTGAGCTTCAAGGCGAAAACGCTGAACTTAAAACGAAGCGCGCCGTTGCTACTTCCACTTATCATCAGGAACATGCGCGGCTCGTCGCCATCGAGAAGGAGGTCGTCGAGGCCAGAGTCCAAAGCCGCAAAATGCAGGCATACCAGCAAGAAAGCGAACGTGCGATTCAGAAGTTGAACTCTGAGAACAGGAAGCTGTATGAGGAGCGCCTCGAGCTAGCTCAAGGATTTGAGAAAGAGGTGCACGCGCGGGAAGCTCTGGAAACCAAACTAAAGAGCGTTCAATTTTGCGAGCAAAGCCTTCTGTCTGAAATAGAAGAGCAGAACCAAAAGCTTGTAGCTCAAATCACAGCTCACTCTCAAGAGCTTCTCGAGGCGCAAGACAAGGCAGCAGTACTAGAGCAAGAGCTCAGCCGCGTTCTGCACGCCCAATCGCAAAGAGACTCTGACTTCAAAGGCGTGCACCGGCTGGAGACTGAATTGAAACAGATGGAGGGCTGGCTAAAGCAGGAGAGACAGCGGACTCGACGACTCCAGAATCAAATACAAGACCTGAAGGGCAATATCCGAGTTGTGGTGCGGGTGCGGCCGAGCAAATCGGACTCCCTGAATAGCTTGCGTCTTTCCTCCGACACAATTATGCTTTCAGGGATGCAAAGCACTTGCAAAGGAAGTCGGGAAGTAGCAAAGGCGTATCACTTCGATCGAGTGTTTGGCCCGGACGCGACAAATCAAGCCGTGTGCGAGGAGACCGAGTATTTGGTGCAGAGCGCGTTAGACGGTCACAACGTGTGCATTCTTGCTTATGGCCAAACCGGATCGGGCAAAACCTGGACCATGGGCAGTTTGGACGGCGTCAGTATGTTCGCCCTAGATTCAGTAATGCAAACAGCGGCAAAGTCGCACGAGAAGGAGAGCATCTTTGAGTACACGATCAAGGTCGAAAGCGTAGAGATCTACAACGAGCAGTTTCGCGATTTGCTGGATGATAGCCCTATGCTTACGGGCCCAGTCACCGGGCTAATGTCAGGTCCTATTTCGCGCTACGGGAGATTGTCGATGACCGGCAATGTGGCCGCCGGTGGCAACTCTGCTAGAGACCATGGCGGAGCCTCCTTAAAGATGAACGAAAGAACGCGTCTTCCCGAACTCACAGGTACGAGAAAAATAACTATCACCAGTGCAGAGCATGCGCACGAGCTGTTTGCTAAGGCAGCACGCGCGCGCAGCGTGGCAGCCACGGCGGCAAACGCTCGTAGCTCGCGGTCTCATTTTGTTTTCATTGTGCATATTGAGCGTCGCCACAAACAGGCGGCTAATAGCGAAGTTCAGCACGGCGTGCTGAACCTTGTTGATCTAGCGGGGTCTGAGCGGCTTGCCCACTCCAAGACGACCGGCGATCGGCTGGTGGAAACCACCGCTATCAACTCGAGTCTTAGTACGCTGGGAAATGTAATAAAAACCTTGGCTAGCCGCGAGCACTCGCGCCCAGGCGACCGCTTTGACGAGCGCAACAACGTGAGACCAATGGAGTATGTGACCTACCGCGACTCTAAGCTCACGTTTTTACTGCAAGGGTCGCTAAGCGGAAACTCAAAGGCTATGCTTCTAGCTACGTTGTCACCCGAAGCAGACCACGCCAATGAGACACGGTCGACCCTGCAGTTTGCTGAGACCGCCAGCAAGGCCACAGTGCGCCGCTGACGCTTGCGTCGCACGAAATAGAATTTTTTTGTAGTTAGTACTCTTTCATGGAACAGCAGCGAGGTCACGGACGATGTGGTGGCTCGCAAGAGCAGCAAACGAGCGGCACACGAGGCATCTCTAATAAGCACGATAGGAGAATCACCTCTACCTGAGTTGGTCACACCCCGTTAAACCGAGCGAAAAGGGCAGCACTGACCTAATTACGCGAGATTGAAGATGACCATCGGAAGCTCTGCCTGGAGAGTCATTATGGGAACGGCTAGCTTTTGGCTACAACAATATCCGCGGCCCCCCGCGTGTACAGTAGCATTTGGGGTGACGACTTGGCGCTCCCAACAGCTGGTGGCTTAACACTTGACTGAGCAGCACGCATCGAATCAATCTGATGCGGTGATCGCATGATATCAGTCTTGCGCTCCGTATACCCATTGAAGCTTGCATACTTTTCGAAAGCACGACCGCTTCAGTACCGCGGTTGCTTTAGAAAGACGATGATGGAAATGAGCCCACCTAAAGAAGAAGGCTGAAAAAGAATTTCATCTAGACGGCCTCCATGAAGTCGAACTCAATGCCGACCGTGCCGTGGAAGAAGGCGAAGAAGGGTGTGGAGAGCCAGAAATGTCGCTCTTCGACTCTGCGACAGCCGACATGCTGGCTTTGAAGCGGCCGCCAGTAGAACTAGTGGCCGATTTGTGATAGTTATTAACTGTTCTTGATAATGCTCTACTATTTATGACGATGCAGCGTACGCGCTGGCCAAAAGTGACAGCGCATATACAGGTGGAGAGCGTGAAGCGTGAAGAAGCCCCCTCCCCCAGACACACAGTGTAATCATCATGGCCGTGCCATGCACACTTTGGGACACAGCTATGTTCTGTTGACCAGACCTCGTGCCTCCAATGTCCGTGAACTCATGAGAATCAATAGCGGTCGCGTCATCAGACCAGGGTGTCATAGGCGATCACTCGAGTCAGAAGCAGTCAGATGGATGTGCGTGCATTGCGAGGTTTCCTCACGACTTCCTACTAAAAAACCGGTAATTTACCAAAATTTACAGCCGAGCAACCGGCAAACACGGCTTTGCCGCCGTCGTCACCACAAAAAAAGAGAAAAAGTGATAGATCTAGCTAGCTACGCTATATTTACAGCTCACCGGAGTTGGTGATCTCGATCTTCTTGGAAGTGCGGCCAGTGCCGGAGCCGAAGGACTCGATCTTCTTGACGACATCGAAGCCGTCAGTGACCTCGCCGAAGACGACGTGCTTGCCGTCGAGCCAGGGGGTCTCGACGGTGGTGATGAAGAACTGGCTGCCGTTCGTGTTGGGGCCGGCGTTGGCCATGGAGAGCAGGCCGGGGCGCGTGTGGCGCTTCGTGAAGTTCTCATCGGGGAACTTGGCACCGTAGATGGACTTGCCGCCCGTGCCGTTGAAGTTCGTGAAGTCACCGCCCTGCAGCATGAACTGCGGGATGACACGGTGGAAAATCGAGCCCTTGTAGCCGAAGCCCTTCTCGCCCGTGGCCAGAGCGCGGAAGTTCTCGGCGGTCTTAGGCACGACATCGTCGTAGAGCTTGAAGGTGATGCGGCCCAGAGCCTGGCCGTCGGCGGCAGTGTCGAAGAAAACCGTGTTGCCCATTCTGAGTGCTGAGTTACTAAACTGGCGAATACCTAGCTTGTACATTTGCTGGCTCGGCGGGTCTCAGTGGTTTATATGTCCGCTGCCAGCGTTTGCCCAGGGTAGGGGCACAAAGCCGGTAGTGGGTGGGGTGAGGTTAGGGCTAGGTTCGTGACATGCTTTCGATGCTTCGATGGGGTTCCACGGGGCACGAAACACGCGTCTGTGAGCATCGGCCGCGGCTGGAGGCCGCGCAACAGCCGCGGCCAATTACACTCAGATCGCAGAGCTTGGACTGGAACCCGCGGATTCTGTCTGCAGACACTGAAAACAGCCTGCCAGAGGCTGTGCGCACTGCCAGCCTGTCCAATGTGACTAAGGTATGATGTCACGCAAGCCGCGAATAGCCACGTGCCAGGCTAGTGACCAGCGTCTCGCGCTCATCCATGACCGCGTGCCCCAGCCCTTGCGCCTGACTGCCAGAGCGCAGTGCCTCCTGGTAGGCCAGACGCAGGCAAGTCTCTCTCTCCTTGATGGCGGGGCTCATTTGGTGGGGGGAGGAACCGCTGCGTCCAAAAAACCGCGCGATTTCGTTGCAAGCCGGTTTCGTCGAAAACACGACTATTTGCGGCTAATTTTCTTTTTGGGTGGGCGGATATGTCGCCGTCCTAATGCGGTAAATTTGGGGACGTGAAGCTGAAGTTGCGCAAGGCGTGCATTCCAGCCAAATTAGTAGCAAAGCAGATTAGTTAGTTAGGAGTGCGCCCAATGCGAGCGGTCAATCAGCTTATTTCAATTGTAGCGAAGCCCAAGAAATGCTTTCACACGAATCGAGGAGCGCCAAATAATTAATTGAGTGTCTAGCAAAAAAAAAGGAATAAACAACAACATCACCAAAGCTAACAACTACTTCTTCAGAATGGTCACCACATCTTCGTCTTGCAGAACGTGTGTAAGCCCGACGTGCTGGGGCTGGTGCTTGACACTTGTGCCGTAGACTACTGCGTTCTTAAAGTCCTCGACGAGACTCTTGTGGATGGCGTTGCAGAAGTCCTCGACGGTGCAGCGGCCCTGCCGCAACACAATGGGCTCGTCATAATCGGGCTGAGCGCCCTTGGGCTTCGTATACACGCGCACAAGGCTCAGGTTCGACCACATACACTCGAGCAGCTCGTCGAGATTCCACTGGTTCTCGCTGCTTATGGGCACACAGTTAGGGATCTGCATCAGCAGGTCCAGCTCCTCAATTGAGATGCTGTCGATCTTGTTCAGCACGTAAACAACAGGCACGTAGAAGCGGTTGTGCTCCTCGAGCACGTCAATAACGTCGTCGATTGTTGCGTCGCAGCGGAACGCGATCTCGGCGCTCGTGATGCGGTACTCGCCCATCACGGCCTTCACCTCGTCGTGGTCGAGGTTCGTGAGCTGCACGGTGCTCGTGATGCTGATGCCGCCCTTGTCCTTCTTGCGGAACACGATGTTGGGCCGCTCCTTGTTCACGCGGATGCCGAACCCTTCGAGCTCGCGCTCTATGATCTGCTTGTGCTGTAATGGCTTGTTCACGTCGAGAACAATGAAGATGAGGTTGCACGTTCTGGCCACGGCAATGACCTGCTTACCTCGGCCCTTGCCGTCCTTGGCACCCTCGATGATTCCCGGCAGATCCAGCATCTGGATCTTGGCGCCGCGATAGCGAATGATGCCTGGCACGGTCGTGAGAGTTGTGAACTCGTAGGCGGCCGCCTCGGACTGCGTGCCCGTGAGCTGCGAAAGCAGCGTGGATTTGCCGACCGAGGGGAATCCAATGAAGCCGACCGAGGCAACACCTGTGCGGGCCACGTCGAAGCCCATGCCGCCACCGCCGCCACCGCTGGACGGCGTGAGAAGCTCGCGCTTCAAGCGGGCCAGCTTGGCCTTGAGCTGGCCAAGATGGAACGACGTGTTCTTGTTTTTTTGCGTCCGAGCCATCTCGGACTCGATGGCCTTTATTTTATCTACAGTAGTCGCCATCGTGCAGATTCAGAATTACGGGTGCAGATGTGTGAAGTAAATACTGAAGTCGGCGCTTTTTTGTGCTAACTAACTTAACTTAGCTGATTGTGAAATTTGAAACCACCCACCCGTCACATGCTAGCAACCTGTGGCGGAGGGCCTCAAATTTTGGCATCACTAACTGCTTAGAAGAGCCTTGGGGCCGCCGGCCAAGGCACACACAAAGGCACAACAACCCACCCACACAAGCAGGCAAACGAGACCTGCAGTCACCCTCACACGCGCCGCGTGATACGCCTACAAATTTTTCAGCGGCGGCCAATTAATAAAACTGTTTGCATTTAAGCCTAAGCAGCTGTGGATCACGGAACGCCAGTCCACCACGCCCGCGCCCCGCACAACCAAGTACAATGGGGAAGAAAACCAAGTCAAAGGCTGGAGGAGATTTCTGGGACGAGGACCCGGAGCTTGCCGAGCAGCCCGAAGCTGAAGGCTTTGGAGCCGACGCTTCGCCTGCCCCGCAACAGCCCGAAGAGGAGCCCGAGCAGGACGGCCTTCTGGCCGCATTGCAGCGGTCGAAGCTGAAGAAGGGCAAGCGCGACGAGGAGGCAGAGGCTGCGGCAGAGGCTGCCAAGACCGAGGGTACCGTCCAAGTGAAGAGCAAGAAGGAGAAGGAGCGCGAAAAGAAGGAGCGCGAGAAGGCCAAGAAGAAGGCGGCTGCCGCGCGCAAGGCCGCCTCGCAGCCTCAGAAGCCCAAGGCCGAGGCCAGCGAGTCCGAGGAGGCCACTCCCGAGCCCGAGGCGGACGACGACGCCGAGGACGCTGCAGGCGGCGCGGCCGAGAAGAAGGCCGCCGCGAAGGGCAAGGCCGCGGCCAAGAAGAAGCTGAACCCCGTGCTTGCGGCGCTGCAAAAGAAGCAGGCCGAGAAGGAGGCTGCCGAGCGCGCCAAGGCCGAGAAGGCCGCTGCGGCACTCCGCGCCGACGAGGAGCGCGAGCGCCGCGCCGCTGAGGAAGAGGCCGCCGAGGAGGAGGCCCGCCGCCTCAAGCGCGAGCGCAAGAAGCAGCGCGACGAGCAGCTCAAGAAGGAGGGCAAGTACATGACGAAGAGGCAGAAGGAGCAGGCTGCGCAAATGGCCCGCCGCCGCGAGCAGATGCTGGCGTCGGGGGCGCTGGTTGGCGGCGTGCTGCAGAAGGACAGGAAGGACCGCGAGGACAGCCGCGGCGCAACGCCGGAAGCCCCCCAGAAACGCGAGCCTGTTGCGCCAGAGCCCGCGCCGAAGCCTGAAGAGCAGAAGAAGCCCGCCGCGCAGCCTGCGGCGCCCGCGGCGCCCGCGGCGAAACCGGAGGAGGAGCCGAAGAAGACCAACGAGGCCTCGGACGCCGAGGAGGACGCGCTGCTCAGCGACTGGGAGGCGGGCTTGTCCGACTCCGACTCGGGCGAGCAGGACAACTCCGATAAGCAGAGCACGGAGGAGCCCTCGACACCGGACTCCGACGCGGGACGCGCCGGCGCCCACGCCAAGGACGGTGCACACAAGCACCCCACGGCGAATGAGCTGCTCCATCACAAGGCCGACGCCAAGAAGCGCGCCGAGCTGGAGAACATGCGCGATGCGCGCCACAAGAAGGCCGTGGCCGAGGCCTCCGAGTCGAACCTGCGCTCACCCATCTGCGCCATTCTCGGCCACGTCGACACGGGCAAAACGAAGCTACTAGACAACATGCGCAAGACAAACGTACAAGCCGGCGAGGCCGGAGGAATCACGCAGCAAATCGGCGCCACGTACTTCCCCATCGACATGATCAAGAAGAAGACCGAGGTCATGGAGAATCATGTGAAGCCGCAATACAATGTGCCCGGCTTGCTCATCATCGACACGCCAGGCCACGAGAGCTTCACAAACCTGCGCTCGCGTGGCTCCTCGCTGTGTAACATTGCCATTCTCGTGATCGATGTTACGCACGGTCTCGAGCCGCAGACTCTAGAGTCGATTCGCCTCCTGCGTGATCGCAAGACCCCCTTCGTTGTTGCTCTCAACAAGGTCGACCGTATCTACGGTTGGGAATCTACGCCAAATAACAACTTCCGCGACGCGCTGGCCGCTCAAGACGAGGCTACTCAACGCCGGTTCGAGGACCGCCTAGAAATTACAAAGGTCTTGCTTGCCGAACAGGGGTTCAACTCTGAGGTCTACTACAAGAACAAGAACATGTCGCGCTACGTGTCTATCGTCCCCACTTCCGCTGTCAGCGGCGAGGGTGTGCCTGACCTGCTTTACCTCCTGCTCGAACTCACGCAGTCGCGCATGTCAAAGCAGCTCATGTACCTCAGCGAATTGGAAGCCACAATCCTTGAAGTTAAGGTTGTTGAAGGCTTGGGAACCACCATCGATGTCGTGTTGTCCAACGGCGTTCTATACGAGGGAGACCGCATTGTCTTGTGCGGCAACAACGGTCCCATCGCAACGAACGTCCGTGCTTTGTTGACCCCACAACCGGCCCGCGAGCTGCGCATCAAGTCACAGTACGTGCACCACAAGGAAGTGAAGGCTGCCCTCGGCGTCAAGATCTCTGCTAACGACCTGGAGCACGCTGTGGCCGGCTCTCGACTCCTACGCGTCGGCCCCAACGATGATGAAGAGGACCTCAAGGACGACGTCATGGACGACATGAGTGGACTGCTCGACTCTGTTGACAAGAGCGGCGAGGGTGTCTGCGTGCAGGCCTCCACTCTGGGATCTCTTGAGGCTTTGCTTGACTTCTTGAAGGATATGAAGATTCCCGTCATGTCTATTGGCTTGGGCCCGGTGTTTAAGCGTGATGTCATGCGCGCAACGACCATGTTGGACCGCAAGCGCGAACTCGCCCTCATGCTTTGCTTCGATGTGAGGGTAGACAAGGAGGCCGAGCACTACGCCAACGAACAAGGCATCAAGATTTTCACGGCCGATATCATCTACCACTTGTTTGACGAGTTCACCAAGTATCAGCAGCAACTGCTTGAACAGCGCCGCCGTGATACAATCCATGACGCCGTGTTCCCATGCGTTCTGAAGACCATTCAGGTCATCAACAAGAGAAACCCGATGATTATTGGTGTGGATGTGGTCGAGGGCAGCGCCCGGATCGGCACCCCCATTGTCATTGTAAAGGCAGACCCTACCACCGGTCAGAAGCTCACTTATCCGTTGGGTAGAATCCAGTCCATGGAGGTTGACCACAAGCCGAAGGACGTGGTTCGCAAGGGCCAGGCTAACGCCGGTGTTGCCGTGCGTCTTGACGCGGGCAACATGACCCACATGCCCACGTGGGGCCGACAAATCGAGGAGAAGGATCCTTTGTACTCGCTAGTCAGTCGCAAGAGTATCGATGTTCTCAAGGACCCCGCGTTCCGCAGCGACGTTGCAAGAGAGGATTGGCTGCTTCTCAAGAAATTGAAGCCTATCTTTGACATCAAATAAATTTAATTCAGGCCAGCGAAATGTGTGACTCGTAAAATGCATTAACTTATATCAGCGTTCTGTCTGTCATCTTGTGCCTGGCGCCGTTCTCTGCTATGGAAATGTCCATTTTGTACTGTCTTATAGACTGTTGGCTTTTGAGTGTTGAGCTGCACTTCATCGCAAGTCTCTGCGCCTTAGAGAACATACAAGTGGGCAATTTGGTGCTCATGTGCTGAGGCTGCTTACCCTTATTACTTGTGAACAAACCCCAGCTCCTGACTTGCAGAAGAACTTGATCATGAATTTAACCATTGGGGAATGCTTTCAACATAGTACAGGCTGAACTAATATGCCGCTCCGCTTAAACAGCGCTGTGTTGCCTTTGTGCGCGTATAACAAGTGTTGCGCAACTCCTAATTACTCGACTTGGAAATGGACAGGTTAGGGCTCGAGCTGATGATGCCTGCGAAAGAAACAATGGCACTGTCAATCTTTGATCTCACTTCTCTGGTGTCGATGAGCAGATATGCCTGATAAGCCGACCAGTAGTAAATAGCGTTATTCTGGCTATGATCACTGAGGGGCTTTCTCATCACAAGCACGCTGGCTCTCATTACACATCAGATGGCAATAAAGCATGCATAATGTGTGACAGATTAGCACGCTCAAAGCTTCGCCGCTCAATTGTTGTTCTAACTGCACACTGGCTCCGAATTGTGATGGTTTGGTTCAGCCAAGAGCATAACAGGAAAGCCGAGAACTGCCCACTCCTCGGTCACAAGGGTCCAGAGCATCCTCAGTCAAAAGGTAGAATGAAGTTAAGCCCGGCTTAATGGTATATATAGGCTAGGCCGCAGACATACAAGCCTAACTGACCGCACTAGCTATATTTATACCGTAAGGTCTCACTAGTTATAGCCCCCGTGGCGGGCAGCTTTTTACTACTATTACTTTTAGCCAACAATTATATTCATCATTGACAAGCTCTTCAGCTCAAACCCTTCGCCGACTACGCGAACTGGCTCGGTTGCATTTGCTGTGCCCAAGACGTAGAGCAGTGGCAGCCAGTGGTCTGGAGATGGGTTTGCCTTACGGCCCAGGGGGTGTTTCTCCCATTGCACAAGGGGATGCTTCGACGCGTCACTACGGTCTGTAGTGGGATCGGAAATCGCGTCCTTGACGAATTTGCACCATTCTTCTACCCAACCAAAGCTATGGTCACTTATTCCAGCCCCCCACTCGAGATACTGGAAATTGTGCACAACATTGCCTGATCCCATGATAAGCACCCCTTCATCGCGCAGTGGCGCAAGCCGCTGTCCCAGTTCGTAATGATACTCCGCCGGTTGGCGGCTGTCAATGCTGAGCTGAATGACGGGAATGTTGCACTCCGGGTACATCTTCAACAAGACAGCCCAAGTGCCGTGGTCAAGTCCCCACTCATTATCAAGAGCAACTCCTGTACCCCCCACTCCCTCGAGCAAGTCTTGAACGCGTTTAGCCAGCTCGGGCGAGCCGGGGCTCGCGTAAACTTGGTCAAATAACGGCGCTGGAAGCGATCGGCCAAAGTCGTGAATTGTGGCAGGCTGCGCCATGGCAGTCACCCTCGTTTGTTTGGGACCATACCAGTGCGCGCTGATTGCCAAAATCGCCTTCGGGTTGGGTAGCTTTTTCCCAAAGGCGGCCCATGCTTCCGTGAATACGTTGTTCTGGATTGCGTTGGCTGGTGACCCGTGGCCAACAAATATGGCTGGAGTGCGTCCCATTAGCAGGTTCAGGATCAACTTTTCTTCAAAGCCTCAAAAGATTGCACTACTTATAGCCACGAATATATAGCAAAACAGAGCGGCTGCCTTAATCGGGATCCCGATTAGCCCTGGGCTAGGAATTGCATCATCACCACATGCTGACGCAATCTTATCGTCGCGAACAAAGAATGCTCGCTAACGGGGCGGCGCCGCCCGCACACTTAAAATTAGAAGCGCTGGCAACTAAAGAAACACACAATGGTCTGATTACTTCTGTACAAAAAAAATGGCGATAAATAAGTGGTAGGTTCAAACAATAAATATCTATTCGACGGCCTGGCGTTTGGGGGCAGGCGCGCCTGGAGTTGAGCTGTTGGACGGACCTGTTTCCGCAGACCGCTTCAGCTCTAGCTGTCGCTTGTGGATCTTCAGCTTCTCGATCATGCCTTTAACTTCCGGGGTTGGGTTCGGAATTGCCTCTGCCTTCGCCAAAATCTCCGAGATTTTCTCCAGACTAGGCGGCTTTTTCGCGGGTTTGGCTTGCGGAGCGCTGGGTTGGCTGGGCTGGCTTGTTCCCGCGGAGTCCTTCACCCCGCTCGTCGTGCTCTCATTTGGTTGCTGATTAGAAGCCTGACTTGCTGGTTGCGACGAAGATGAGATTGCTGGTGGCGCGTGTGCCTGCGCCGCTTCTGATGGCACTTGCGAGCTAGCATCTCGAGAAGGTGCCGCTGTCTGCAGTAATGCCTCACTTGGCTTGCTCGCATTCGAGGAGGCAAGCTCGTTGGCACTCACACTTGACTCTGCCACTGACACCGAACTCGACGGTTCTTGCGTTTGTTGCAAGCCCTTCTCTCTCTCAGACCGGTTCTGATTCTCAGCAGTGTTCTGGCCTGAGCTATTTGAGCTCTGGCTCACGGCCATCGATGAACCCGATGAGTTTGGCGCCAGTTGTCTTTCGACATGCTCATCAGCATCAAAAGACTCCGTAGCATGACCAATGGCCGCACTGTTGTATGTTGCTTGGTTGTCTGCGCTCCGCCCAGTACTGTGGCTCAGGGCATTTTGAGCAGCATCACTTGGGGGTTCAGCGCGCTGTTCTTGTGCCGCTAAGGCAGTGGATCCATTCAAAGGCGGGTGCGGTTGCAATATGTGTGGCTGCGCAAGCTGGCTAGGTACCGGTACTTGCGAACCGGCACTTTGCACATGTGGTTGTGCTTTCACTTGAGCCTCTGAAGGTGCATTGAAGCCCGCTTCCCTCGGTGCAGGCTCCACCGGTGGTGAGTGAGTAACCGGAGTACTACTGCTGCTATTAGAAGCCGACGGAACACGCTGCGTACTTCTAAGCAACTGCATGGCCTGCGTGAGGAGCTTTTGTACGGCATCTGGCTGTTGCAAAACCGACGCTAGGTGTTGCAACCCACCAGCCTTTTTCGCAGTCTGTGCTATTACCACTGCTAGCGCATTGCTCAATAGCTGCGGGTTCAACGGTGGCTGACCCTCACTAGCGAGCTTTTGTTGTACGTGTTGCTGCAATCCAGCCAGCAGTTTCACAGTCTCTGCAGGTAGTACTGTAGGGGTTGCAGCTCGGGAAGACTGCTGCTGCGGCGCTGGTGGCTCCACGGGAGGTGAGTCACTTGGTTTAAACGACATGCCAAGCGTTGCATTGAGCGTGTGTAAAGGCACCCCAGCCCGAGCCGCGCGTTGAGCCCGTTCAGCTAGAATCTGGCGCTGTTCGGCCTCGCGCTCACGGTCGCGCGCAAGCTGGGCCAGACGCGCCTGTTCGCGTGCCTGTTCGCGTGCCTGCTGCTGCGCCATGGCCTGCTGCTGCGCCAACGCTTGCTGTTGTTGCCTTGCTAGCGCTCTTTGCCGCTGCTTTTCCTTCTCGGCAAGATAAGCTTCGTCGAGGCCCCAAAGCCAGCCCTTCCCCTCCTTGCTAACCTTGCGGAAGCTCTTGCTGCTTGACAGGTTATGACGCACAGAGTTCTGCCAACCTGGCGCGCAGTAACGGTAGTATGGAAACAGGTCCATAATCGCCTCGTATATATCGGCGAGTGATAGACCACTCGGTGTTCCATCGGGCATAACTGGCAAGCGATCGCGTAGAGCCGCTGTGATAAGATGTGAGTATGAATGCGATGGCTTTGTACGGTACTGTTCGGGGATTTCGTCAGGCCGATACTCCCTCTTGGGCTTCCGCTTCTGCTTCTGCTGAAGGGGTTTTGACTGGGGCATCTGCTGTAGCGAGCCCAGGCCCGAGGCTGGCTGCAAATTATTGAACCCCGGTAATCCAAGTAGACTTTGTAGGTTTTGCAGTCCTTCCAGACCCTGAAGCCCCTGCAATCCCTGCAATCCCTGCAGGCCCTGAAGACCCTGCAAGTTCTGAAGGCTCTGTAAACTAGACTGAAGGCCCTGAAGTCCTTGAAGACTCTGCGGAACCTGTGTAGAGTTGTTCGCGTGTGACCAGTGTTGGCTGTCTGAATGGTGATGTCCAGCGTTCACAGCGCTGTCTGGATGGCCCAACAGTCCTGGTTGAAGCTCAGGCAAATCTTGAACACTTGTATAACCAGGAACCGTAGCCTGGGGAACTGCTGCAGGCTGCCCAGTATTTGTCCCACGATCAGGGAATCCAGGCATGTTCTGAAGTAATGCGTTCAATCCTTCGAGCTCTGAAGTGGCGTGGTTTTGCGCCGCGGGTTGATGCGTGGAGTGAATGCTGTCAGTACGGAAGCCAGCCATTTCTGGCAGGCTCGCTATTGCAGACTCAACCGCTTGGTCCGTAGACGTCTGTGCAAAGAGATTATTTTCGTCCTCCTTTTTTGTGTTGGATGGCTTCGGTTTTGTCTTTGGCGCTGGCTGGTGGTGCAACTGAGACCGCGATGAGGGTCGCGAGGGCTGTTGCGACTGAGGGCGCGGCTGCGAGAGTTGGGTGTGGGTGTGTGCCGTTGATGATTGAGGCTGCACTTGGGCCTGGGGTTGAAGTAAGGGGTGCAGAGTTGGCTGTGTGTTTGCACTCAGCTGCGGCCTGGACTCCGACGCCTGAGACTGCGGCCTCGATGGCGGGCGCGAGCTCATTGGCGAGCTCGTTGCTCCTCGCGAGGATGCCGTGGGCGGTGTTGCTCGGCCGTTCTGGCCGGCAACTGGCGCTGTAGGGGCAAGAGGATGAGGGTTCTTCTTCTCCAAAGCTGGGGCGTGAGGCTTTGACTTCGCGGTTTGCGACTGCGTCCGCTGCTTTAACTTCCCGCCACGGCCCTTCTCACTGCCAATCTTGCTTCCCTTGGCATCAGTCTTTTTGGGCGGAACATCGGCCTCGTCGCCTGTTTCCTCGATTTCTACCTCGTCTTCAAGGGGCGTGTTCTGCGCGGCCTCACGTTCATCTCCCTGCAGGGGAAGTACGAAGTTGAAGGCGATCTGGCCTATCTGAACTTTAGTGGAATCGCGCAGCGGCACGGTGCTACCGGTCTCAACGAATACATCGCCCACAAACGCGCCGTTGCGCCCTATGACCGTGAGTTCGAACCTCTGAGTCGCAAAGTTGTAGAAAATCTTTGCGTGCCGCCGCGAAATGGCCTTCGCCGGCCCCAAATGTACATCCACGTCGGCTTGACTGCCCCCATGTTCTGGTTTTCGACCCAGAACCACTTGCAGAGTCTGAACGTAGAAGGTGAACGATTCGAAGTCAAGCCTGGCATATGCGCTCACGCGGTTCGCGCTGTTTGCCCCGTCCTCTTCCATTGCCGTTATTAGCGGCAGGTCGGGAAGTTCGCCGAGCAAGTCAGAGCCGTGAGGCGCATCTATCGGTGTAGCAGGCCCCGAGACTCCTATACTTGTAGAGGGTTCTGCGATGTTCATGTGTTCGACCTGGTCAGGGTGCGAGCCGCGGCTTGCACGATCCGACTGGCTTGGTGTGTCCGCGCGATTTTGTGGCACTTGTTGGTCGGTTTGGTCCGGCGCCCCCACTTGGGTCGTGTGGTCGGCGTCGTCAAAATGAGTATCCTGATTTCGGTGCTCACTCGAGACTTCTGCTATCCATTCGGGGCTTTTTGCGGCCAGTGGATTCCGCGCGGCGGCGGCAGGAGTCGACTCACGAGTTTCCGAGCCCGAAGCACGGCCAATTCCGACGCCGTCTAAATCAATGCTGTCCAAATGCTCTAGCTCGCGCTTCAGGTTCATGTCGAGCGTCTGGCTCGCCAGTAGTGTATCTAGATCCGCATCGTCGTGGCTGGGCTCGGCACTGCCTTGTCTTGCATACCCATTGGCTGGCAGAGGCGGCTCCATGCCGGACTGGCCAGCGTTCATGCGCTCTTGAATCGCGGTCGGTTACACGAAGGACAGGCCTAACTAAAAAAAATACTGACTAATCCAGGACGACCGTGGATGCCGCTGCTGAAATTTCAAGCCGGCCAGGGTCCCGGCCGCTGTTAGGGTCGCCCCGCTGCAGTAGGTTTTGGGTGGTTCAAGGCGGTTTAAGGTGGTTGGAAACGGGTTGAGACGCGTTTGTAGCCTTGATCGTCGCGAATGGATGCACCAGTGTATCAGCAGCCGTAAATGTAGATATAGACCTAAGCTCAGCAGCCAAGGCTAAGACGGCCCGTGTTAGGAAGCTATTTAAGTTAACTGGCCCAAACGCCTGCCTCGTCAGCACGCGTTGTGGCCGCAACCATGCTCAATGACTGCTTCAAAACACTGATTTGAGCTTCAAACTCAGCGCGCAGGCCCTGGACTGCGGCGGTTTGCGCGTCTGTCTGCTCGTCCAGCTGCATGCTGACTGTCTCGAGGTCCTTGCACAACAACATGATATCGAGGCGGTACTGGCGCATGGCAAGAACATGCCGCTCCGATTCCCGGCACATTTCCTGTTCATGCTGGCGTAAAACCTCATCCATTGCCTGGAATGCGCGCCGCATGTTGCTAGCCACTGTGGCTCGTAGTTTCTGGCGCTCCATTATGTGCTCCCTAAGCATTGCAGGAAAGGTCAATAGTGCGGTTCAATTGTGTGCGTCGGGCTATGTGTGTGGGAAAACCTCGTTTTGTTAAGCGAACCGCCCAAATGCAGGGTGGCATGACATTAGCATGATCACCACCAAGATCACCATCATCTAGTCTAGGGTATGTGTGTTAGCGACTAGTGGTACAAGGGTATCTAATAAATAAGCACGAAGTGACGAGGGACAAAACGAAGGGAATCGAGTCGAGCTCCGGGCGCGCGACTGGCACATCTCGAGTCATTGGGCCGCGATGAATTCGTCTACGCGGCGGCCCACGTCCTCAAGGCTCTGGCGTTGGAGACACAGCTGGATGATTGGCTGCACGTGCTCGAGTTTCTGGCGGCTCTCGTGTTCGTAACTGTCCAGGGGTGCAATTTTGTCCATCCACATGAGTCTCTGGGTCGGGTTCTTGGCCTCGCTGTACGGCTCGAGTCCCGTGGCACAAAACGCCAGCACGAGTCCTAGAGCGTAGACGTCGCTGCCGAACGAGGGAAGGCGCTCGCCCGTGCGCACAAGCGGGTCCGTGAATACTGGCGACCAAGCAATTCCCGAGAGGATTTCGCGCGAAATCAATGACGCCGGATGAGAATCAAGATCTATAGCGCCGCTGAAGTCTGCAATATAACAATCATCGTCAGACACAAGCACGTTGTCAGGCTTGAAGTCAGCATGTACAATGTTTTCATCATGGATAGCAGCCAGTCCCGTCACAAGCTGCCGCGCCCATCGCAGCCAACGACCCAGGCCCACGACTGGCTGCGTCATTGTTCTAAAATCGAAGAAGTTCATGTCCTCGAGCGCAACGTTGAACCTCGGGGACCGCACGTAGGAGGCCAGGTTTGATTCGTAGAGGCTGAACACAAGGCTGTCGGTCCCGTCGCCAAGCTCTGGGAAATAGCGCACCACATTTGGTGGCTGCTTCCTGTGAAGCTTTGTCAAAACCGCATTTTCGTTGGCAAACAACGACGGCTCAGTGCTGGGCAGCCTCAGCTTGATGGCGAACATTCCTTGCGGGCCGTACGCCTGGTAAGTTCGGCAAAAGGCGCCCTGGCCTATCTCGGAACCGACGGCCAGTTCGCCGACTTTGCGGCGTCGCAAGCTTGCCTGACGCTTGACGGACGCAGCGCGCGATAAGCGGCCTAGAAGCTGCGGGGACTCCTGGCCAACAACCGTCACTTGGTGGTCGAGCAGTGCTGCGCGCAGCGGGGGTGAGTGCGGGGTAACGGGCGAGAGCGGGGACGCAGGAGAGCCCGGCGAGTTCGGGGAATCAGAGACCGGCGAGCCCCAGTGCGAGCCCTGCTGCATCTGTGGAGTCTCCGGAACACCCATTGTGGTCTGAATGCTCGGAACTTGGGGCATAGAAATCAACGTTGCTCTGGTATCAGAAGTGGATCGCAATAAGGTCTAGCCAAAAACGCAATCGGAGGAAGAAGGGTGGGTATCAAGTGGCACGTGGCTCTGAAGTCGCCGCCTGTGCTAGAAAGCGACTTGTTTTTGTTTCGCCTCGTAATGAAGACGATTCAAAAAGTAGCAGCACTCAAGGCAAACTTAGAAGAGTAAAAAAGCTGTTGCCATTCCTGGTTCAGGCATGTGGATTTGTGGATGACTCAGCGCAGATTGGGAGTTGGGTAGGGGTAATGAGTCTAAGACCAAATGACGTTGCGTTCACGGGCGGCTTCGCTGGGTAGTCATGGGCCAGGTCAAGAAGGAGCTTGTGCTTGTGCACAGCGAGTGTTTCCAGCCGCCCTCGGCGGTAGTGAGATTTACTCGAAGTAGTTCAGCCAATTGGCCCTGGACACTTATTCTTCGGCTCTCAGGACGTCGTGTGTTGCCCTAGCGTGGCTGGCTGTCTCTTTCCACTTTCATCGGCGCCTTTAATCTATGATAACTGTTGTGCAGATGTCTTCCCGCCCGGCGGCTAATTCGCTCGCTTACGGCATGTCAGTTGAGCACGTGCGTAGACCCCTGGAACCTTGTCTCCGCAGTTTGCATAATAGCATGGCTAGCGTCAGTGGATGACACAGACGATAATGTCGAGTTGAAACAGCACAGCGGCAGAGATAATAGCGTGGCAATCTATTTCGGGGGCGGTCCATATGACTGGACACACTGAGGGCTCCCTGTTTGGAGAGCGTAGTGCGCTGCCAATCTATGATTTTCGGAATGGCTCACGTGGCGGTGATGCATGTTCACCGCATCGTAGCAAGACTATGTTTTGCCGCTCCTTGCCCGGGCTGTTTTCGGCGCTAACGAGACTGCAACTAACCTTGTCTATTTACCTTTTCCTATTATTGATTAAGCTGTTTGACAGATGTGAAACGTCCCGTCTTATGCTCTGATACTTTTAGTCCCAGACGGCTGTAACGCAGAGCTGCTGTGAACCAAAAAAGAACCTAGCGGCGGCATCATTACCAGTGATGTGTTAGGCCGGATTAATCCTTAGCTCCAGTGCTTAGATTGCCACAGAACGCGTTATTGTCTGGGCGTCACTTTCCACAATTATTATTACGTTACTTTCTTAACTACGCTCGCTTAGAGTACGGGAACGTGTCACAAGAAGAGGGCCTCGGCATCTTAAGGCCAAAGTACAATTGGTCCACACGATGGACATAACGGCGGATATTTCTTGTGACCTTATCGCTCGACAAGAATTAGCCCAGCACAGACTGTGTGCGGTCAGACTGTGTGCGGTCAGACTGTGTGCGGTCTGGCAAAGAAGGCCGGGCCGTGGTGTGGCTATTACTCCTCGAGCGGGGCCACGTGACGGCGGCCGGGTCGGTGAAATTTCAGTGACCACGAGCAGACAGGACCCTCGTTATGCGGAGTTTCAGCACGTCAGCGTCGGCGCTGGGCCGCACAGCGGTGTCCATCGTGCCCCCCGTGCATCATGTTGTCAAGTTCAAGAAGTCACAGCTGTCACCGCGGGCACGGCCGCCCAAGAGCTGGGTCACGTCGGCCGGGTTCAGGCCGCAGGTCACCGGGCAGGACCGACTAATGCGACATTACCGCGAGGTGGTGGAGCCGGACATGCTGCTGATTCAGTACCGCCACGGCGAGAAGCGGGTGGAGGGCCACAAGCCGCGGCCGCGAGCAGGGACGTCGCCGTACGAGGTTTACCAGCCCATGCGCGCGCCGTTCGGGCAGAGCCAGGCGACGAAGGACTTGAAGCCGCACACCTGGCAGAACATTGCGCACCTGGAGCGAATAACGCTGAACAGCTTTGTGAAGGAGGCAAACATGAACCACGACCTGGCTGTTGCCGCGAAGCTGCAGCTGCAGCACATCACGGGAGCCAAGCCGAGCACTGTTTATGCGAAGACAAACGTGCCGAAATGGACGCTGCGGCCGGGCATGCCGATGGGCGCGAAGGCGGAGATCACGGGCCAAGCCATGAGCGAGTTCATCTCGACGCTGACGGAGCTCGTGCTGCCGCGGTCGCGCACGTTTGCGGGCATCTCAAACAAGTCTGGCGACCGCTCGGGCAACATCTCGTTTGCCCTGACCGAGCAGGACGTGCGGCTGTTCCCTGAGCTCGAGGGCAACCTCGAGCTGTGGCCGCAGAGCTTTGCCGTCGATGTGCAGATCCACACCAGCGCGCAGACGGACAGCGAGGCGCGCACGCTCCTCAGCGGCTACGGCTTCCCGTTCGTTGGCGACGAGAGAAAGTAGCCTATTTATGTACATAACCGCGGCTCGGCTGCAGCCGGGCGAATTAATCCAACACACGTTTGCGCCGACGAGCCCTGAGTTAGACCGGAGTAGCGCCACAGCTTCTGCTGCTTGCCGGCGCTTGCTTGCCTGGCCTTAACGCTATGTTGCCGTCCACGTATCAACCGTTCCGTTAGGCTGTTGTTGACAACCTCAGCAACTACTGGGCCACCGTCCATGTGGTCGATGTTCAGTTATTACTCCACGATACCATTGAGCCGAATGCATACAATCAGCGACTCATTCAAGGCAGACGCAAGCCAAACGCAAGCGAAACGCAGGCCAGACGCAAGCCAGACGCAAGCCAGACGCAAGCCAGACGCAGGCCAATTATTCGCGTGCTCTCGCGCCCTCCCGGCGGTTTTAGGCGCGCCCGCCCTGAGGCAGCTGCGAGCCTTTTAGTCACCGCCTATAAACACAGGCTGCAAATCGTTGTTCCTGTTCGCGCGTTCGGCTAATGCAGAGCAGGAGTCCCCTTCCGGCTGGCGCCGACTCGGCGAGAATAGCCGCGTTCCATGCAGGCATAGACGCCGAGGCCGAGCGGGCGGCCGCGGCACTGGACGCCGCGCTCGCGGACCTGAGACTGCAGCGGAGGCAGCGGCTGGCCCACACGGCTGCGGCCGGCCGCGACCGGCGCGAGAAGGATGTCT
>JANIWL010000057.1:0-22579 GCA_030705075.1 Entelexis geochares | reverse complement strand
CTATGTGCGGTTGTGGCGCGCTGAATCCGCCGGCGGGCTCCGGTGGCGCGGCGCCCGCGCGCTCATCGCCAATGCTGTTCGTGCTTATGTTTGCCGGCGCCATGGAAGCCGGGGTGCACAGGACGCGGGGTCGGGCTACGGGGTCAGCCTGGTTCAAGTGGTCGATACCGTCCTCAGATGTTCCTTGGCCCGCCGGGGTGGGAGGCCGTCACGTGTCCCGCGAGCTGGCCGGGCGGTTCGAACCGCCCGCGCGCACGCGGCTGCGCACGCAGCTGCTGCGCACGTAGCTACTACAGCCTAATTGAGCGCGCAGGCGCTGCATCTGCGACGCCAGCGCGTCGAGCAATCTCTGAGGACTGTTGGAAGCCCGGCTGGCTGCGTCGCGCTGCTGCTACTAAGCGTGCGAGGCGCTGGGGAGGAGCTCCCCCTACTTGCCCCGGCTGAATGGCCTGCGCTCAAAACTGGCTGCGACACGGGTTCACGAAAGTCTCAGCTATTTCGAGCAGTGACTCACATGCGGGCTGGCAGTGCGGCCGACCTGTGCGGCGCGCGCGGCGCGCGCGGGGCACGAACGCGGCTCCCCATGTCGGGCCCGCCTGCTTAGTCGTAGCTCGCACCGCCGACCATGAACAGCGTCGATGGCACGGCCGCGCAGCTTGCCGTGGGCAGCGCGTTCGACCCGCTCGAGGAGGACACGGCATCGTTTCTTGTAGTGATTGTGGACCTGCACGGCGAGGGCTGGACGCGCCACGCGGCGGTGCCGTTCTGGGACGTCATGGCCAGCCTCATGGTGCTGCTGAACGCGCACCTTGCCCTCGACAGCGCCAACGAGCTCGCCGTGATCGGGTACAACGGCGTCGGCGCTCGGATGCTCTACACCACGGCGCCGGACGAGCTGCCCCAGCGTGCGCACGGCCGCGTCGAGCTTGAGGGCACGATGTTCCGCCAGTTCAAGAACCTCGACGCCACAGTTCTGGCCCGCATACGCACCCAGATCGACGAGGCTGCTGCTGCTGAGGGCGCCGCGTTCACCTCCGTGGCCGGACCACTCTCGTTGGGCCTGGCGTACCTGAACCGCGCGCTGCGGGCAACGCCGTCGCTGCGCGGCCACGTTCTGGTGGTGAGCGCCGCCGAGAACGACGCGGCGTCGCAGTACATAGCGACCATGAACACGATCTTCTCGGCGCAGAAGCTGCGCGTGCCGCTGGACGTCGCCAACTTCGGCCCGCCCAAGTCGTTTCTGCAGCAGGCCGCCGACTTCACGGGCGGCTCGTACCTCGAGCTCCGCGCGCGGGACGTCGGAGGCCTTGTTCACTTCTTCACGAGCGTGTACCTGCTCGAGCCCTCGGTGCGGCAGTACGTGAACATAGCCACGAAGCCCGACGTTGACTTCAGTGCCGTGTGCTTCCTGACAAAAAAGGTCGTCGAGATCGGGCATGTCTGCTCCGTGTGCTTGTGCATCATGGAGCAGGTCCCGGCCAACCAGCAGTGTCCTGTGTGCAAGACTCAGTACGAAAGTCGCTAATGCGTCGTCTCAGATCCCGTCCTCTCCGGGCCATTCACGCAAACGCTCTCTGATTCTGTGGGCAAATACAAACTACACGAATGTCCAGAACTGACTCTACCCAGCACAGCCCGCTGACTTTCGATGCATCGCAGGCGGCGCAGAGCACAGGAGCACCAGACTTGGCGGTTCGACACTCAATGACAGCAACTTGCCGCGCCGATTTTTGTTACATGCTTTATACACATTCATGCTGCTACCGGTTACATGGCCACCCATTGTCCAGAGCTACTCCTCTCCTCCCTGCTGCTAACCTGAGGGCTAGTGCTGCTTCTCTTCTCACAATAGCTTGCCTCTCACCTCGAGCATGATCGCTATCGCGGCTATCTATCCATCCACAAAAAAGTACTGCAGCAGCGCTAACTGAGAGACTGCAAACAGAGCTGCCTGTGCTGAAACGACGCAGTCTGCAAAACGTGGTTGCATTCCAAAAAAAAAGCCGTGCCGCTGATCTTCGGAGTTATTATCAGCATTCACCCATCTCCAGAGTGATGATTAGCATGCAGTCGCAGTTTTGATTGCGAGCCCGCAGAGAGCGCCCCTTACTATCATCAATGATACATAGGTGGTTCACAAGACGCATTTGTGTCCTAGGTCTGTTGCTTAAACTAAAACTGATCTTTACACCTATTTAAACACCCACCATCCCCCTGCAGGACCAGCTTCAATTGAGACCCGTGCGAGAAGGGCCGCTTATTTATATGTAGAATGCAAAGCAGCCGGACCCAGCGCGCCGGTGCCCTGCTAAGACGCACGGACGGGCGCGCCGCGCCACCTGTCTAGCCAAAGCCTAAATGTCGCGTTTCTGCTTACATGTCTTGTTTACACGCGTTTTTTTTTCCAGGAGTCGGATCCTGTTTTCTCGGGGCGCGGCGTAATTGCGCACGTGAGCACCAATTTCGCCAAACTGGGCAAGGTGCACCCCCCCGAAAGTAAATAAATCTATAAATACAAACCACGATCCCGCCCACATCCAGCAATGCCCCCGAAGTACGCGCAGCTCAACGACGCGCGCGTCGACCGCGGTGCCGAGCAGTGGGACACAAACTCGCAGGACGCAGCCGCTGCGCCGGACCACGCGAACCCGTTCACCGACTACACCGCCTACGAGGAGCAGCCGGACGAGTCCCACTTCAGCGAGCAGCTCGGCTACGACGAGTCCGGCGATCTTGCCAACCACAGAAACTTCTCTTCAGGCGCCTACCCGCGCGCCGCGCCCGAGACTGCCGATTCCGAGGAGGAGGTCCGCGGCATCGCGTCACTGCCTCAGGTCGTGCGCTATAACCCGCACCACTCGCACACAAACTCGCAGCTGCCATACCCGGCCGACGACGACAGCGAGGAGGAAGTGGACGAGAATAAGGAGTGGGGCCAATGGGGTGACGAGGAGCGCCGCTTCAGCACGCGGCCCGTGAGCCTCAACACGGGCCCGGTCGAGGAGCCGCTCGCGGGCTCGCCGCAGCCCGAGGACAACAACGAGCAGGAAAACGGCTGGGCCCGCCGCCAGAACCTCAGCCGCCTCAAGCGCGCCGGCACGCGCAAAGTCGGCCTCGTTCAGGGCTCCGTCTTCCGCAGCGAGTACCCGGTCCCCAGTGCTGTGCGCATGTCCATTCTTCCCGAGTATGCCGACGCAGAGTCTGGTCGCACAGAGTTCTCCCATATGCGCTATACGGCCGCGACCTGCGACCCGGACGATTTCACCCCGGAGAACGGATACTCGCTGCGCGCAAATGAGTACGGTCGCGAGACGGAGCTGCTCGTCTGCATCACGTACTACAACGAGGACAAGGTTCTTACTGCGCGAACGCTATATGGCGTCATGCAGAACATCCGAGACATCTGCCGCATTAAGCGCTCGGCGTTTTGGGGCGGCCGCGAGGAGGCCTGGAAGAAAATCCAGGTCGTGCTCGTTATGGACGGCATCGACCCCTGCGACAAAAACGTTCTAGACGTCCTTGCCACCATCGGCGTCTACCAAGACGGTGTCATGAAGCGCAACGTCAACGGCGAGGAGACCATTGCCCACATCTTCGAGTACACTACGCAGCTCTGCGTTTTGCCGGACCAGACCCTCGTGCGCCCCGAGGAGGGCAACCCGCACTCGCTGCCGCCCATCCAGGTCACCATGTGTCTCAAGCAGCAAAACACGAAGAAGATCAACTCCCATCGCTGGGTCTTTAACGCGTTTTGCCCGCTCCTCAAGCCTGAGGTCGTGTGCCTCATCGACGCTGGTACGCGACCGGGAACGCGCTCGCTGTTCTACCTTTGGCAGACCTTTTATAATGACTCCAGCGTCGGCGGGGCTTGCGGCGAAATCCACGCCATGCTGGGTCCGCGCGGCCGCGACCTGCTGAACCCCATCGTTGCGGCTCAAAACTTCGAGTACAAGATCAGCAATATTCTTGACAAGCCACTCGAATCGACCTTTGGCTATATTTCCGTGCTGCCTGGTGCTTTCAGCGCCTATCGCTACCGCGCCGTGGAGGGCCGCCCGCTTGCTCAGTATTTCCATGGCGACCACACTCTGTCGAAACGCCTCGGCAAAAAGGGTGTTGATGGCATGAGCATCTTCCGCAAGAACATGTTCTTGGCCGAAGACCGTATTCTGTGTTTGGAAGTGTGCTTCAAGCGCGGCGAGAAGTGGCACCTAACCTACGTCAAGCAGTCAAAGGCAGAAACGGATGTTCCTAACGGAATCAGTGAGCTTATGGGCCAGCGCCGCCGCTGGCTGAATGGCTCCTTCGCTGCAGGCATCTACGGAATTACGCACTTCTATCAAGTCTACCTCTCCTCGCAGAACCCACTGCGCTTGATCGCCTTGCACCTCCAGCTCTGCTACAATTTGCTCAACCAGTTCCTCACATGGTTCAACCTGGGCTGTTATTACCTCACCACTACGATTATTATTGAACTGGCTGCCAATCCGAAAGAGTATGGTAGCAGCAACAACGACCATGCATTTCCGTTTAGCGTTGAGGCCTCGTCCATTATATCACTCATCGTCAAGTATGTCTACGGGCTCTTTGTTGTTATAAGCTTCATACTCGCTCTTGGAAATCGGCCGAAGAGCTCGAAGTGGATGTACTACTGTATGATGGTCGTGTTTGGAATCATACAATATTATGGCCTCGTAATTGCATTATGGTTGGCAGCCACTGAGCTTGGAAGCCTCAAAAACTTGCACAGCATTTCGGATTTCTTTTCGGACTTCTTCACATCTACAAGTGCGCTAGTCGTTGTTGCGCTATGTTCAACATTTGGACTGTACATTGTGACAGCCCTTTTATACCTCGACCCCTGGCACATTGTTACGTCTATGGCGCAATACTTGTTCATGCAGCCCAGCTTTGTCAATGTCTTGAACGTTTATGCATTCTGCAACTGGCATGACGTTTCGTGGGGCACGAAGGGAAGCGTCAGTTTGGGAGCTCTGCCGTCTGTCACTGCAGTGAAGGAAGGTGACAACACTGTTGTAGAGGAGCATGTGCTGGATCTGGAGGATATTGACCGCCGATTCCAGCAAGTGGTCAAGCGTGCGCTGGCTCCTTACAAGCCACCAAAGGAAAGCTCCTCGATCACTGAAGACGATCAGAGTCGCATTTTCCGCACATACCTAATTACCACTTGGCTCGTGTCAAACGTCGTGCTAATCTGGGCGATCACGTCTACTCAGTCGGAAGAAGTCGGCATGACGCACAGCGTGAGAGAGCGGATATCGTACTTCTTTGCATTTCTCTTGTGGGCTAACGCCGTTGTGGCAGTTGTGCGTCTAATCGGCTGTGTACTGTTTTTGACAACCAACCTCTTGAAGCGCATCATTAGTCGCAAGTGAACCGTCCATCTCTGATAATACGTTCTTACGTTCATGCATGCATTAAAAGAAAAAACACACATACATTTTCTCTCTCTAAATAGGAGATAAGGGACACTCTTCCTCAAGTGACGATGGCACTATGCCCTTAACATTGACAGACGGCCTTCCCACACAATGTCGCGTTGACAATTATAGCGTCGATATACAATCATTGAGAGACCACTGTCGTAATTCCTAGCCTCCAATTAGCGCAGCTTGATTCGGGGCAATATGTACACACGATTACTCTTTGATTTTAGTCTATCCGAGTCATGCTTGTGACAAACCTTTTGACATCTTCAACTGATGCTTGCGGGTTGTCTAGTTGATACTCCATGGCGCTAGCCAGCACAGGCTGGAGCCACGCACCGGGCTTGCGATCCAGGAGCTTGAGCGCCTGCTTTCCGTCCAGCACTGGTTTCAGAGCGTACGCCTCAGAAAGGCCTGCGTCATTAATGAGCCGTGCCAGGTGGTTAATTGTCTCTGGTGAGTTGAGACGCGTCGCATTATAGGCAAGACACAAATGCCAAAGAGAACCCGCGGCCCGCACGAAGTTTCCCAGCACATGTCGTTTCACCTCCTTTCCCAGAGCCTGGCTATCCAGGATGTCATCGATGGCTTCTGCGGAACCATGTAGTTTTGCCACACCATCCTTCGAGGCCTTTGTCAGTTTGAGACCTTCCTTGACGATGGCAGCAACCGCGTCTTCATACTTGTTTGGTTTACCGGTCGGTACGCGGACACCATCCCAAGGTTGGAGAATGATAGCCAGCCAGAGCACTGCTTGCTGAGCAGGACTCTGAGGCTTCAGAGTGGGAACTAGCTGCGGAATTACGCTGTTTGCCGCTTCGACACGCTTCGCCAAGTTGTCTTCCGGCGCCGGTGGTGGCCTCGGTACGGTTGTAGGCAGCGCAAATACATGCGGTCCTAAACCGAGCTGTGCTAAGTACCTTAGACCGCAAATAGCCTGCGGTGCCTCAACAAGTTTCTCTATTTCCGTTCCCACGCGCTCTCCGCTGACCTTTTGGCGCAGAAGCGGGCCCACAGTGTCGCCCTGCATTGCCTCAAGCGTTTCTGGCGCAATTGAGAACCCCAGTTGGCCGGAAAACCGGATAAGGCGCAGGACTCGCAACGGATCATCGCTGAACGTGATCGCAGGCTCGAGAGGCGTCCGCAAGGTACCACTGCGGAGGTCCTGAAGGCCCTTTCCCGTGAAATCCTCGACGGTGTCCGTGCTGAGGTTATAAAAAAGGGCGTTGAGAGTTGCGTCGCGCCGCAACGCGTCCTCCTGCGGCGTCCCGAACTTGATCTCCGTTGGAACGCGCGACGCCGCATCTGCATACTCCTCGCTCCTGAGATTTACGAAGTCGATATCCAAGCCGCAGATGCGCGTTGTTGCCGTCTCCAAATGCTTCGATTTCTCGGGATTGCTGGCAATCTTGTGCACACCGCCCGTTTCAGCAGTGTCGCCCAACTCGACCAGGTAGTTGTGTAAAGCCGTGGCGAACTCCTCACCCGTAGACTTGTCGATGGCGACGTCAATGTCGTGCGAGGCGCGGCCCAGAAGCTTGTCGCGCACCCATCCGCCTGTGAAGCGAAGGGTCACTTCTGCATTGCCCTTATTTGCAAACTCGTGGGCAAACCGCAGCAGCAGGGCACGGATCTTCTCCTCTGCAGCGTCAAGAACAATTTTCATGATGCTGCGCTGCCGTCTGATTAGCTCGAACAGCGTGCGTCGAGGAGTCTCAGCCGGCACGCATATTTATGTTCCATTTCGAAACAACGCAGTCCATGTCACGTGTGCGCACCCCGGCCGTTTCGTGTCCCAAGGTCGTCACTCGAAACGAGTGTGCGTCTGAACGTCTACGCATCGTGCTCGTCAAAAGCCACTACTCTGGAGCAACGAGTGACCGGTGTTTAGCCTGCCAATCGGAAAGCTTGGTACCTGTGTACTTTAATGACGGTTTTTGACGTGTCGCTGAGCGACGCGTTCGTCAATAAGCTGCGCCAGAGCCACAACCACGAGTCCAGCACATCCCCGGTCCAGCAGCAGGACCCGGCTTCTCTTACGCTGCGTTTCAGCGTGCCGCCAGACACGCTGGAGGGCCACAAGTCTGAGCTCGAATTACGGCGCACCACGCGCGGCGAGTTCACCTTGCAACAGGCGGGTGACACAAATGTCGCCCGGGAACAGGGCCAGGGCCAGGGCCAGGGCGCTGCAGGCCCACCGGGGCCCACATTCAAGGGGCCCGCCACGGTAGCCAGCGACGTCGAGTGCGTGCTCGTATACAACCCGCAGTCAGAGCAGTATGAGCTGCATCCCATCGGCCTCGACATTCAGATGGCCCCTGCGCTGAAGCCGCGCACAAAGCCCTCTTCGTCCGCCGGCGCCAAGTCGGTCCTGAGAGAGCCACCCGCGAACTCGAAGCCTGCACTGAGCCGTCAGCCCCCGGTGCGTCCCGCGTTTCCAGGTCCGGGCTCGGGTTCCAATGCTGGCTCTGTTCCTGCCTCAGGTGCTTCTTCGCCCACCATCGCCTCACCAAACCTGGGTGCGTCGCCGGGCCCAAGCAGCCAACCTCACCACCCCACTGCTATGCTTCCGCCGCGAAGGGCAACGACTGCACGCCTGCCAACGCGAAGAACCATGAAGAAGTCAGTCAAGCCAGTGAGCATGCATTCCACGCCCGTGGCGTCGCGTTCCAACAGCGTTGAGGCCGACCCTTCTTCACAGCAGCGGCAAATAAGCCGCTCAAATCCACCATCTGCGCCACCATCTGCGCAGCACACCCCGAGATCATCTCCTCACAAGCGCTCTGTGTCGTCTGCGGCAGATCCCGGTAACGCCTCGAAGGGCGGTCCGCCGGCTACGCCGAGAATTCCTGTGTCTGAGACCTTTTCTGCAGCACCCTCTTCACGACTGGCTTCAAATGCCCACACCGCTAAGCCTGCTGAGCCTGTGCGGCAGTCTGAGCCCGAGCAGCGCCTGTCCGCTGTCGCTTCACCAACACTGGTTGTAGACGACGAAGGCGCTGACGATTCGCGCTTCGATGACGACCTCGACGACTTGGCTGATGAACTGGCTGACGAGCTCGGTGAGGATGATGACAACCCCACGCCAGCGCCCATGTCTTCGGCAGTCGGCATTGGTACTGCGTTGAGCTCTATGGACGACGGCGAGGACACGAGCGAAGAGGAGTAGTAATAGCCGCTCACGAAGAAAGAAACAAGAAAAAAAAAGACGTTTTCGGGTGTAAGTAGTATCACTTCAGGCTCTACATATTTATTATCAGTTTTTTGGCATTCACTTGGTATTCGCGTCGCGTCCAGTCAGTGGTCTCGAGTATGTCGTCTTCCACTCCGCACTCAAACAGAGCATCAGCAGCAAACTGGCGTACATTTCCGTTCGTGTGCGTTTTGACCAGCTTCAGCAGCCGGTCGATGACTGCTTCGGGTGACCGCTCGGCATACATGGCCAAGACATCTATAGCTTCTACCACGAGAGACTCCGGTTGTCGCGGCACAAGTGTCGTGTTGTAGGCAATAGCCAGCGCTCTTTTCCATGGCTTTACCTCCACACCGTACGTAACAAGTCGCTTCAATGTGCGCACCACGACTGCGCATTTTGGCGCTGAAGACCGGTCCATGCTCATGATCTTTTGCATAAGCCAGTCAGAATCCTTGTCGTCCATGTACCGCACCATGGCGAGAAAAGAGCCTTCTGCGGTAGTCATATTTGAGTTGAAACCTCCAACGGATGCCGCAAGGCCTTGCGCTACCAATTCTCTCATGGATTCGGGACAGGCTCTGAGAAGGCTGTAGTAGTAAGACTCGCTAGTTTCGAAGTCGAGGCTCGCAACATGTTGCAGGTCTACCAGCGCTTTTCCGGCTTTAAGCCGCAGCTTTTGACGGCTATCACTGGCTATTTTCCACAGCGATGTGGTTATTTCCTTCACTGCCTCTGGCCTCAATGTCACGACGCGATCCAAAGCTGCTTCACGCACCCATCCGCCAACATCACCGCGGTCATCGATGCTATAATCATTCAAGGCGGTGACCAGCTGTGTTACTGACTCACAATCGCTAAGCTCAAGCCTCGAAACAGCCATGGCGCGGGCCTGTGGGTTACGTAGCCGTGCCGCCTGTAATAAAACATTAGTGGGGGCTTCCCGCATAGCCACGATGCATGCTACGTGAGTGAGGCAAGCATCCATGCGTCGTTTACACGCTGGCAGTACCTCTAGCTGGAGCGTGCGCGTGGGCAGATGCTGGCAAACATCTTTGGCTGCGGACATTACATGCCTTTCCTCGGTTACGATCATTTCGATCAAAATGGCCGCTCGTTGAGGAGCAATAGGCAGCAGCCTTAGCATGGCCTCGGTGAGCAGATCTGAATCGTTTGGTTCCTTTATGAGCTCCTGCGATTCTTGTACGCGATACTCGGACTTTGAAGTAGTGTACAAAGAACCCAAAGCTAGCATCTTACCATGCAGTGAGTCTGCGGTTTGAGTGCGCACTGCGAGCAGCGAGTCTATCATATGCTCTGCATGAACATGTCTTTGAAGTCCTGAAATGGCATCAGCAGCCAACCGACGCACATCTGCTTGTGCGCTTAGCACGCCGTGCAGCAGGAAGTGTTCAAAAAAGCCCGGACGTTGGCAAAACTCTGGAGCGATTTCAAGATAGCAGTGGGGTAACAGACTCACAGTTTGAAAGTTGATCTGTTCCATGATGAAGAAAGCCTCTTTGGCGTCCATCTTACTGCCGTAGCGCCCCAAGCCCTCCTGCAGTGCCGCGGCCGCAGCACGCCGAACGTTGACTTCATGGTCCAGGACAGCTAAAGCGATCAGCGATGAAAAGAGCCGCGTGCGCAGGCCTGCGTCTAGCTGCGGCACCGAGCGAAATATCGACCAGCAAACATAACAGGCCGCGTCACGTACGTTAGTCCCGATCTGGATGCTGAGTCGGTCCTGCAAGAAGTGGAGTCCTCGCACTTCGAGGACAGTGGCAACCAATTGGTCGAAGATGACGGGATTGCGCAGGAGTTTGCGGCGCACAATCTCTGCTAAGGCGATAAGTGCACCATTGTAGTAGTCTGGCGAGGCGTATTGAACATCTTCATCCAGCGACGAAATGAGGCTGGTGCATACTTCCTCGGCGTGTTCATCAGGAAGCTTTGCGGCGATTCTAGCAATGTATTTTGCGGCCGTCATTCTGACGCGCGTTGACTTGCTGTCCAGGAGCGCGAAGCACTCGGCGAGCACGAACTCGGCAAATTCGCCGATCTCGCGCAGGGCCACGCGTCCGGCGATCTTGACCCAGAGCCGGGCGGTGGACATTCCGCTGTAGTAGATGCACTCCTTTTCGTCCTCACTAGTCTGCGCTGCGTTGATAAGGAGCTGATGAATGCTAGGAGGAACGGTGCTCACGCGGTCCATAACCTCGGCCAGGACTTGTAAGTCGCCCAGGGCCGGCTCCTTGGTGAGCTGGGCAACATACGCATCGACATGCCTGGCCTGGTCTTCACGTTTGCGAGTGAGCAAGCGCGCGACAAAGACAGCCGCGGCGTCCCGCTGGATCCCGCTCACGCTGAGGTATTGCGCCCCAGCCAAGTACAAGCGCTGCCAAAGGTTATTTCCGAGGTTGTCGAGCTCGAACGGGGTCAAGACGAGCGACGCGAGCCAGAGCAACAGCGCGTACTGGGCCTGCCACATTCCGGAGCCATTGAGGGCATTTAGCCGCTCCAAGAGTGGCTCGAGCAGCCGCGCGTCGGTCGGCAGATGCTGCATGATCGTTTTGTGGCCGCGCACCCTTGAAAACACGTACACTGTCTGCAAGGGAGCCGTGTTGTGCGTGGCCACATACGCGTTGCTCAGCAGCTTCAGCGCTTGCGGGACTATAGCATCGAGAAGATGCGGCTTTAGCTGGTAGCTTGAGACGAGCGCAGCGACATCGGTGGTGGCGTCGGCCTCGATCAGGGACAGCGCTGTATACGCGTTGTCCATAGAGATTAAAGACAACAACAGCCGTCACTTCTAGTGTGACATGAAGCGCAGGCGTTTGCGTTCTCCAGAGTTGTGTTGCAGAAAACCGCGTTCATGCGGACGGGCCAAGGGTGCTGGCACCACCACCCGTGTTTGACATCTGATGCTGGTGGGGGAGCTAATCACGAAGCGCAGCAGCAGCCTCTCAACGAAAGAACGCTGTCCAGGGCGCGCCAAGGACGAACGGGTACTGCAAACAGATTTATTCTATATAGAAATAAAGCATGGGCCGACACTCGAATGTAAAGAGAGCCACGGCACTGGTTTGCCTGCGAGGGCGCGGCGGTGTTCAGCGTGTGTTGTTTATGCCTCTGTTTACGTTTGGGCGCTTGGTAAGGGTTACGCTCGATCGGGAGAAGTGCAGGGTTCGAGCCAGTTCCTGTCAGAGCCCGGGGACATCATCAACACGCACACCGCTTTCGAAAAAAAAAATAATGGTAGCGTCATCAGGCACCCGCGCGCCGGCGCGGAGCCGGCCGTTTGTTGTGCGGACAATTGACTTGCTGCGGCACCCCAAACCGCCGAGTCACGCCGACCTGTCCTACACGATGAGCCGCCCAGCGGCAGTTGAGGACCCCTGTGCATACGCGGCAAGCAGCCTGAGCGGCTCGAGCCACGCGAAGATGGTTTTCCGGCTCGCGCGCCCGCTGGAGCCGACGTTCGAGGAGACGCAGGCCAGTCTGCACTCGCGCGCGTCGCAGCGGTCGACGAGCGGCGACCCCGCACTTGCGCTGGCCGCGAACGCCGGTCTCGACGAGTTTGTAGGCTCAATGCGGGTCGGCGGTGTGCCGGCCGCGCAGTACCAGGCACAGCAGGCGTCGCGTGTGCCGGCGCCGCCCGCCGGCGCCGCAGCCGCGGCCGACACCGTCACACCAGACACAACGCTGATCACGCCGCAGAAGCGGGCGCTGGGCGGCCAGCTCACGAGCACGGCGAAGCGCCAGCGCACTGTGCGCGTGAGCACGGCCGGCGACGCGGACGTGAGCATGGACACCGTGCAGTCGGTGCTGCGCATGATCGACGACTCGCTCGTCGACACGCCCGAGCGGCAGCATGTAGCGACCCCGCGCGTCCTGCGCTCGGCGCCGGGGCCGTCGCCGCGCCAGCACGGGCCCACATACGCCTACGACCCGCAGTCGCAGCTGGACAGCGCTGGCGGCCTAGCGCCGCGGCCTCACACGGCCCAGGCGCCATGGCTAGGCCAACGTATCATGCGCATCTAGAGCGCCTCTTATGTCTAATACCACCATCCTATCCCGGCTCCCGGAGCGGGGGGCTGTCAATAAGTTATGCTTGAAACAACAAGTTATGTACAATATGCGTTCACGCGGCGGGCTCCGGTGCTCCGGAGGACTCCACCGTGTATCCCTTGGGCTTGCGGCGCATGAGGCGCTCCTCCTCCCGCGTGAGCTCCTTGTCCACGACCTGCACGTCGACGAGCTCCTTGAGGGTCAGGATCTGGCCGGCGTTGGCAGCGTTCACGCGCTGATACACAACGTTGCCCCGGCGCTTGAGGCCCATGGCGAATGCCGTGAGCCGCAGCTTCTTAGGCAGCCCGATCGTCGACCGCGTCTGCGTGATGCGGTACCACATGCTGCTGCTGCTGTTGACAACGAAATTTCACTTTTTTGTAGCGCACCACTCTCCCAACCATGTCATAAGCTGCTGGCTCCCAAGCCCTTGCCCATAACCACTACCGCAACCACAAGCGCACCGCACTGTCCCGCGCCATAAACTGAGAGCGCTGAGGACACTTGCATTGATGTGCACTGGCTCACACTTAGCGGTAGTGCAAAGGTCACGTTTGGTTTGACGTTTAGGTTTTTTTTTTTCAATTATTTTACTTTTAAGTTCTCAAGTCTCCTTACTTTTTTTAGTAGCGTGTAGCTCCGGCACTTTATTGTTGCATAGCTCCTGTACTTTGGTTTGTGAAGCTCCTGTACTGTGGTTTGTGAAGCTCCTGTACTTTGGTTTGTGAAGCTCCTGTACTTTGGTTTGTGAAGCTCCTGTACTTTGGTTTGTGAAGCTCCTGTACTTTGGTTTGTGAAGCTCCCTGTACTTTGGTTTGTGAAGCTCCTGTACTTTGGTTTGAGTAGCTCCTGTACTTTGGTTTGAGTAGCTCCCTGTACTTTGGTTTGAGAAGCTCCTGTACTTTGGTTTCAGTAGCTCCCTGTACTTTGGTTTGAGTAGCTCCTGCCCTTTGGTTTGTGTGTCTCACAGACATAGATTGTTGCGCATTTCTCGCACTCTTATTGTTATAGTTCAGCAGCCTCAGCGGCACAACGCACGTCACAGCGCAATCAAATGAAAGCAAAACTTCTTGCACAGCCAGAAGGCTGTGCTGTACTGTACAAATAAATTAATCGCTCACACCGCCTCCTATCATTACCGGAACTTGCATGTTTTCTCCACTCCACGCCACTACGGCGTCCTGTACATCGCTATCCACGACTTGCTCGTCCCACTCATCACCCTGCGGCATATACACAAGCAGCACGTTCGCAGTCGACACGTACAAGCGTCTTCCAGTGGAGTCGAAGCTAAGCTGCCGAGGCACGGAGCCACTAGGAAGCTGCCGCTTGATGGGCGGGTCGTCGTTGCGCAAGTCTAGAATAGCTAGGTCACTGCCATCGAAGTACGCCACATGGTACCCATTAAGGCTTGTTGCAATGCTCGACACCGGCCCCTCAGTCTCCACGGCAAGCACCTCCTCATGCCTGAGTATAGAATAGAACACGAGCGTCCTGGACCGCGACGGTGTGCCGCTGTAATAGATGAGGAATTCGCCGTCAGGATGCACAGCAAATGCAAGACACTTCGGTACAGCCAGGGCCCGGTCTTTGTCTACGGCAAGGGTGTCAGCGTCGTACATCTCGATTTTCCCCGAAAACCGCACGACGAGCGGTCCAGCCGGGTGCCGCACAGCTTCGAGCGGGTTGCCCTGGACAGTAGAGTCCTTGACTAGTGTTCCAGTGGCAAGATCCCAAATGGCGAGCCGCCTTGTAGAGAGTAGGGCCACGTGTGGCAGGGTGCCCTCGAGGAAAGACATGTGGCGGATAGGATGGCCCCAATCCACCTCCACTGCAGCGCCGCTGCGGAGATCAATGAGTGCGTCTTGGCCACCGCTGGTGACGATGGCCCAATGCGAGTAGATTCTCAGCGCGTCTCCCGAGACCGGCGACAGCTGTCGCGGCACAGGCGGTGAGAACGTGAGACGAGCCACCGCAGCATTGAACTGTTTGCGCTCGGCCGTCAGGGCCTTGCGTGTGCTGGCCACATCCTGCTGGCTGTCGCTGTTGGGCCCCAGTTGTGGTGCGTGCGGGATGTGCGGCTCGTCTCGACCCGTATAATCTAGCTGCGGCACTGGCTCCACGTTAAGGTTCTCCTCGACATCCATGCGGGCCTCTGCCAGGGCAGTGGCCGGCGGCGACGCGGGGTTCGGCGGTGCGGATCCATTCTTTTTGTTATCGGGCTGGGCGGGTGCATTACCCTGACCCATGGACGTATCGTCGTCGGATTGGGGACTGTGCAAAGCGGCGGCGGCGGCGGCCGCCGGAGAAGTGTCGACATCCAGCTCCTCCAGAACGCGGCGCAACTCGTCGCGCTCTTGGGTAAGGCGTGTGATGACGCGCAGAGCCGCGTCGATTCTGCCGCTCGACTCAGCAAGCTCGGCGCGCTGCTGCTCGTTCTGCTGCCTTAGGTCGAAGTTCTCGAGGGCCAGAGCATTGAACTCGGTCTGGAGCCCCTGCAGGAGCGCCGGAATCGACGTTGTGGCTGTGATCTGAGGGTTGGCCGGCACGAGGTCGATGCGCACGAGCTGCTGCGGGCTGAGCGGCGTATTCGTGGCCGGGTCTGTGCCGCGCTCGGCAAGCCACGTCTCAATCAGCACGCGCTCATACACCTTACCACTCACGGCGCTCACAACGGGCTCCACGACGTCTTTGCCCGACAGCGCACACAGCATGGCTTTTCAGCGTTAGCCGTACCGCGGCGAAACTCAGATAATCGTGCGGCCTAACTGATGGCTCTGTTATGCAGGGTCGTAAGAAAAGGCGGGCTCGTGGTATGTGCTACGGGAGCTTCCCCGCAAATCGTTCTGTCAGAGCATGGCAGCAAGCCTTGCGCACAGAATTGGCCATGCCGAGCGTGCCGACCGCGCACCAATTCTAAGCACCTCGAGGCTCTGCAAAGGCAGTTCAGTACTCGGGGGCATTCAAGCCGTCACCGCAGGACTGACTTTTAGTTACAGGAGCACATCGCTATTTACATCGTACAATCTAACATCGCCGGCGGCACGCTATATTAAAGAGATGGCGAAATATTATGAGTATTTAGACTATGACCTGACGGGGCCGGAAGCATTCATTTGCCCATAGGCATATAATTTTATTCGGCGCGGCATCGCTTGTGCACGCGCGCGCGCGCGGAAGCTTTTTTGCACTACCGCGGGCAACCTGCGCGCGGCACGTGACCGCGCGCGAGGACCCTGCATAGACCTTTTTTTTGTTTGGCCCGCTGCCACACCCGGATCACGAACCCACCCACCCATTCCAGACCGGCTTTGTCACGCGGCGGAGCACTGGAAACCTTTCTTCCTCCTGGCACCCAAAACACCCGCGACGCAACTGCGGCGGAGATGGCCCTCTACGACACCGGTCTGCGGACCGAAGAGAAGACGGACCACACGTTTGTGCCACGCCGCGCGCGGCAGCGGCGCGAGTACACGACCGTTGGCTGGATGGCGCTGGCTGTGCTCAGCATAATAGCCGTGCTCGTGCACCCTGATGTGCGCGTGCACCTTTTTTCGTCGCGCTACATTCTGCGCCCGAGCACGGCGCCGGACGTGTACACATACGACCTGAGCCACGCCGAGGGCACGGGCCGCGGCTGGGAGCGCGAGGAGCGCGTGCTGTTTCTGGTGCCGCTACGCGACGCCGAGTCGCACATGAACATGTTTTTCGGCCACATGGAGCAGCTCACGTACCCGCATAACCTCATAGACCTGGCATTCCTGCTCAGCGACACGACGGACGGCACGCTGGCCATTCTCGAGGAGCGGCTTAGCGCGCTGCAGACGCAGAAGGACCCCGCAAAGCGCTTTGGCACGATCAACATATACAAGCGTGACTTCGGGCAGGCCATTGGACAGGGCTTCAGTGACCGCCACGAGTTCGACGCGCAGGGCCCGCGGCGCAAGCTCATGGCCCGCTCGCGCAACTGGCTGCTCAGCGTCGCCCTCGAGCCCTATCACTCGTGGGTGTACTGGCGCGACGCCGATGTTGAGACGGTTCCACGCACGGTGCTCGAGGACCTCATGAAGCACGACAAAGACGTCATTGTTCCCAACGTGTGGCGGCCTCTACCGGATTGGCTCGGCTACGAGCAGCCCTACGATCTGAACTCGTGGCAGGAGTCCGAGACGTCGCTGGAGCTTGCGGACAGCCTGCCTGAGGACGCTGTGGTTGTGGAGGGCTACCCGGAGTATGCGACATGGCGCGCCCACCTTGCCTATCTGCGCGACCCGAATGGTGACGTCGATGTCGAGATGGATCTGGATGGCATTGGCGGCGTGTCGATTCTGGCCAAGGGCAGCGTCTTCCGCCAGGGTGCAAACTTCCCGGCGTACAGCTACAAGAAGCATGCTGAGACAGAGGGCTTTGGCAAGATCTGCCGCGACATGGGCTACAAAGTGGTTGGGCTGCCACACTACACGATCTGGCATATCTACGAGCCCAGCAGCGATGATCTCAAACACATGAAGTGGATGGCCCGCGAGGAGGAGCGCATCAAGCTCGAAAAGGCGCTGAAGGAGGAGCATGACCGAGTGTATCGCCAGGGCTACGAGAACGTCTGGGGGTACTGGAAGAACGAGCGCGAGCGCATCCTGAACGAGGCATGAGTCCGCAGGCACCCCGCAGGCACCCCGCAGGCATGCGTGCGCAAACATGTCCCCCCCCTAGGCATGGCTACGCAGACCCGCCCGAGACGGTAGTAGTACCCGCTGGGAGGGATACCGCCACGCCAGTGGAGTAATTCCCCCTCGCTAGTGGAGCTATCAACTCACTCCTTTCTCGTCGGCATTGATACCCCTTCCCCCCCCCCTATTTAATGTACTATATAGCCGCTCCAGTCGCAAGGCGCTCGCCGGCCTGCCACAAGCACGCCCGGCAGCCTTGCCTAATACAAGCAATGGTACTTTTTGAACACACAGAGGCAGAGAGTGCAGCCATTTGGGCCAGGACAGTCGCCTATGCGGCAAAGCGTCAGCCGGCAAAGCGTCAGCCGGCAAAGCGTCAGCCGGCAAAGCGTCAGCGAGCGGCGCAAGCCCAGGAGCACCGACAACCAGAATACTATAAACCAAATCAAAAAGAAACAACAAAAAAAAAGGCATAAAAATAGGATCATCATACATAGCACGAATGGCGTAGATCAGTCGGTCTCCTCCCAAATCTGGCTGGCGCCCTCGTACGGCGGCACGGCAAACCCGTGCTTCTCGGCAAACGCGTCGCTCACAAAGCGGCCGCCAATGAAGTGCCGCCCCTTGAAAAAGTTCGCCGACGTCTTGGGCGCCGTCAGGCTGATCAGCACCGGCGGCGAGTAGGTGGACCCGTCGAGGGGGCCCGTGTCGACGTTCCACGACGACGGAATGTCCACGGCGACCACTGTCTTGCGCGCCGTGCTCAGCAGATCCATCACGGGCACAAACTGCTCGCGCACGGGCGGCTTGAACGAGAAGCCGAACAGCGCGTCGACAACCACGTGCGCAGACTCGAACGCGCTGCGCAGCTCCTCCTCGCGGCTCACAATGGGCAGCCGCAGCGCCTTCAGCTGTGTCTGCAGGCCGTCATAAAGAGGGCCCTTGCTGGGCTTTGGGTAGTAGATGGTCGGGCTGTAGCCGCGCAGGCTCAGGTGCCGCGACGCCACGAGCCCGTCGCCACCGTTGTTGCCCGGGCCGGCAAGAACAAGCACGTTCGGCCCCTGTTTCGGCGGGTGCACGGCGTACACACAGTCGGCAACGGCCAGCCCGGCCAGCTCCATGAGCTGGTCAATCGAGAACCCGCAGGCGCCCATGAGCTCCTGGTCAATGGCCGAGGCAGTAGCAGCGCTGATGCGAGGGATCATTGCGGAGGGCAGCTGGAGTGCGTTGCGCAAGGCTGGCGGCGCGCTGCCGAAGCGGTGGATACGGCCTCAAAATGTAACGTGACTTGCTGCTTGTTGTCGGCGGTGCTGCTCGTTTTCGGCGGTGCTGCTCGTTTTCGGCGGTGCTGCTCGTTTTCGGCGGTGCTGCTGGTGGTGGGTGCGGGTGCTAATAGTGGGGGGGGGGGAGAAGGGGCGGGGAACCCGCGTAAGGGATACAGACGGCTCCGGCCATGAGTCGAGAGAACACTCAAGGCCGGCTAGCACGTCCACAGAGGTCACCACCAAAAATGGGCCACCCAGGCCGACAGCGCAGAGCCTGGCCGCACAGTGCAGCTGCTATCAGAGCGGAAGAATAGTCGATAAGAAAAACGTGTGATAAGGCGCTTGCGCTTGCATTTAGGGCTTGCATTTGGGGGTTGCATTTACGGTACTCCTGATGCAAGTTTATCAACATAATATGTAGTAGTGCGAGTCTACGCTTCGAGCAGCGCAACTGCACCGTGCGTTTATTCGCCATGCGTTTGTTTTATTCGCCATGCGTTTATTCGCCATGCGTTTATTCCCTCTTCGTTGTCCGGTCAGAAACTATTGCTGTCTTCAAGCAGTGTCGAGAAAACGTAGATAAGTATTAGAACATCACTCCGGAAGAAGAGGGCGGTCACTTAGATTGCGACGCTCGCTCAAGCACACACGCTTCGTTCACGACAGCCTCCACGTCGTTGCAGCCAGGCACTGCAGCCAGGAACTGCCGACATTCGCTCTGGTCCAGCTCCAGCAGCTTCCCCCGGTGCTCCTTCATGACTACGAGGCAGTTGAAGATATGCGCACGAGCAAGTCGCAGCGTGTCCTCGTTGCTGCTCATCGAAAAGTAGACGTCCCACATGCGCGTCATCGCGCTGGCAGGCAGCGCGCGAATGCCAAACCACTTCAGCCACCACACGAGCCATCCGTCGCCGCCGAGATTCCCGGACAGAATGCCTTCCGAGGCAAAGTGCTCGGCCAGCTCGGGCAGGCAGGCACGGAACTCGCTGATGAAGTTACTGAACGGCACGGGCTCGTATGTTAGCACGAGAATCACGTCCGTGAAGACGGTGACTAGATTCTCGGCCTTCACGCCGGTGAACTCGGCAGGACTCTCATCAGAGCTTTCCTCGTCCTCGCAATCTCCCAGCGCCAGGTACATGGCGATCCAGGCCATCGGCTTTTCGTACGGGATCCTGGCTCCCCAAGTGCGTAGAAACGATAACAAGGCAGTGAAAATGGCCGTCTCGTGCAGTGCCGACACGCCTCGAGCCTGGCACAAGCGTCTCACATCGCCTCGCACGCGCCGTAGGGGCAATTCGCTGTCAGCGGCCTGCTCCGCGGGTGCGCGCGCGCGCTGCGCCACGACGTAGGGGTGGCCGCGCAACAACAAGGGCCATGCTTCGGCGCGCAAAAGGGGCGGCAGTCCGAATTCGCGAGCGACATGGGCCAGGGCGTCCCTGTCTTGGGTGATGATGGCTGCCTTAGCGGCGTCTACAGCTTCGGGACGGTCCAGAATGGTCGGCTCATGATAATGCCGGAATTTCGAGCGAGAGCTGGAGCTGCCGCCACTGTTTGACGTGCTGGACGACGAGCTCTGGCACCCCGCAGACTGGGCGGAGCTGCGGCTGCGCAGCCGCGCAAGCTCAGCCTCGAGCTCAGTAGCCTGTTCGGCCGGAGCCGGCTGCACGACCGGCGCAAAGGGCAAGAAAAATGGGTCGGACACTTGTTGGTGTTTCTCCAAGTCTAGCATGCAGGCTAATAAAAAGACCCCAAGGTGTTGATTGTCTAGTCGTTTCGAGGCGGCTGGCAAACTGGATCTCACTGAACTTCACTCATCTTGAAAAGAAAATCGGAGAATGAGAGGAATACAGGGCGGGCAACAGGCGTGGGAAACGAGGATCAACGGGGACTGCAGAACTGCAACAAAGGCCGTGGCGACCAGCGACCTAGGAACGTGGCGTGAAAGGTAGAGAGAGCGGCAAGACAAATTTTGTGGGTTAAATGGATTTCCCTTACGCCGCTTATGCAACGCCAGCTGCCGCCTCCCTCTCCCGTGATTCGAAACCCTAGACTCGCGCGCCAAATATTACGTAGACCTTTATCCCTTGCAGCTGGGCAACGATAAACAAGGAAATCACCGCCGACGCACAGTTCATGTGATGCGTCTAAGCGGGGCTTGACAACTGCCTTTGCTAGGACTGCGCCAAGGCTGCGGGCGCGGAGGCCTTGGGGGACTGCATATCTGGCAAAAAGAAGCCTGATTGACTGTGAGACATGCCATTTTGTCGATGCGTGGCCTCTGTTTGCTCTTGCGGCATTTGAAGCCCGCCCCATTCGACAGACTCAAGGCGGCCTGTCAGAGGGGGCGGACAGCCCTAGTTTGAGAACTGCAGTAATAGACGTTTCATGATAGGCGCAACACCTTTGGTGTTTAGCTGCGGCCAAACCCAGGTGAATACAAGACTTCCCGTCCGATCAGTCCTATTTAAACACCTGAGGGCCTTACCAAGTATTGTAGTGGGAGACCATACGAGAACAGAAGGTGTTGCAGTTGACTTCATTTTTTGTGTTTTTCTGTTTGTTTTCTTTTTGTTTTTGTGACAAGCTCGCTAGTGTGAGCTTGTATTAAGTAGTGTGTTTGCGCTTGTCGTGAGTAGTGCAACTCGCAGCAGTGTGTCTTGTCTGCCGGTGCCTGCCGGTGTCTGCCGGTGTCTGCCGGTGTCTGCCGGTGTCTGCTACCTGCGTGCCTGTCTGCTGTAAGCGCGCGTGGTTGGCGGATGATTCAACGAATTGCAAATATAAATATTAATGACGTGTCTATACATTTCTAGGCGCTGGTCAGCTTGAAGCCTCGACCATGGCGCGCAGGCGCTCAGTGGCTCGCGGGTGCTTTTTTTCAGCCGCCTTTGAGTACCAGCGCCGCGCCCGGGCGGCGTCTTTGGGCACGCCGATACCGCACTCGTAGAAGTAGCCGACGGTGAAGAGGGCGCGCGCGTTGCCGTGTCCGGCGGCGCGCTCCGCCCACAGGAACGCCTCCGTCTCGCTCTTTTTGAGGCACGCGGGGCTGCCTGTCCAGTACCAGCCGGCCAGGGCGAGCTCAGCGTCGGAGTCGCGCTGCTTGGCCGCCTGCGTGTACCATGAGATGCTCCAATTTGGATCGACGCTGCAGCCGAGCTCGCCGAACTCGAAGGCGCGGCCCAGCCGCGTTTGCGAGGGCGCGTACCCGAGCTTTGCAGCCACATAGAACTTCTCCAGCGCCTTGGCGTCGTTGCGCGGAAGCGGGTCGCTGGTTTGGTATGTGCTGAGGGGCGAGTGTTCGTAAAGAAGACCGAGCTCGTGCAACGCGTGCGGGTTGTGGGCGTCGGCGTGGTCTGCGGCGCTCTGCAGCCAGGCCATGCCGGCGCGGAAGTCTCGCTTGTGGTCGACGGAGCCCAGCAGAGACAGCATGCCGAGCTTGTACATGGAAGCGACGCTGCCCAGGACGGCGGCCTTGTGGTACCAGGAGAGCGCCTTCTCGAAGTCGCGGCGCGTGCCCACGCCGAACTCCTCGCAGACAGCAATGCGGTAGCACGAGTCTGTGTGGTCGAGCTGCGCGGCGCGCTGGTAATACTCGAGTGCCTTCACGTAGTCCTTCTCGACGCCGTGGCCGCCGGTGCTGTAGACGCTGCCGAGAAAGAACATGGCGTCCGGGTTGCGCGTCTTGGCCGCAAGCGGCTTGGCGATCTTGATTGCCTGCGACGTCCATGCGTCGCGGTTGCGCGCCTGCACGCGCTCGTCGACCTCCATCGTGCTCGGGTGCAGCGGGTCGACGTAGTGGCTGGCCAGGCTGTTGGCAGCCTGCCACAGCTTCTTCGCGAGCTCGAGCTGCGCGCGCGGGTCGTGCGGCTGCGACGCGGCGTGCTTGCGCGCCGCCTCGAACTGCTCAATGGACAGCTCGGCCGAGTCGAGCGCATGTCT
>JANIWL010000056.1:0-23573 GCA_030705075.1 Entelexis geochares | reverse complement strand
CTTTCAGCTTCTCCGGCGGCACATGCGCGTCGGAGCGCGCGCGAGCGAAGCTGGCGCGCATGGGCTTCGCGTGCCACTCGCGGCCCTGCAGGTGCGGCAGCGCCCGCGACGCCGCGTCGGCAGACTCGAACACGACAAACGCCTGGCCGCGTTTGCGCAGGCTCTTGCGCGCCACGACGTCGCGCACGCGGCCGAACTGCGCGCACAAACCTAGCAGCTCCGCCTTCAGCTGCGCGAGCGGCACGCGCTCGTTGAGGTTGTTTATGTACACGGTCTCGGTAGGCGGGCCCGGGCCGGCGGCGCTGGCTGCTGCACTGCCTTCAGGCGCCATTTCCTAGGCCAAGAACCAGGGCCGCGCGTGCTTGGTGGTGGTGCCTGTGCGATCCGGCCGCATCAGGTAATCAGCAGCGCATCACTCTGGCGGTTAGCAGCGGTAGCAGCAGCAGTAGCAGCAGTAGTAACAGCAGCAGTAGCAGCAGCAGTGCCCTTGACGCTGAGACAAATGCTGTTCACAAAGTACGCGATTGCCGAGTACGCGCTTGTGGCTGCCGTGGGCTACTTCGTCGGCAGCTGGGTCGAGAAGCGCGCCAGTCCGTTCGAGGAGGAGTACGAGGTTGTCGACGACGCCAGCGACGGCGAGCCCTGCAAAATGGTGCTTGTTGTGCGCCGCGACCTGCCGATGACGAAGGGCAAGATCGCGGCGCAGTGTGGCCACGCCGCCGTGGCCTGCTACGAGCGCGCCGTGGAGAAGGCGCCGCAGGCCCTCGAGGCGTGGAAGGCCATGGGCCAGGCGAAGATCGCGCTGCAGTGCGACGGCCTCGACGAGCTGCAGCGCCTGCGCGTGCGCGCGGCACGCCTCGGGCTGGTCGCCGAGATCATTGTGGACGCTGGCCGCACACAGATCGATCCGGGCAGCGCAACCGTGCTCGGCATCGGCCCCGCGCCCGTGAAGCTTGTAAACGAGGTCTCGGGCCACCTCAAGCTGCTGTAACCCCCGCGTTGTACATGTTTTATATCGATACAATAAATAAGCCCTGCAGCGCGTCGAGCTCGAGAATCTCCGTGCCAATGACCTGGTCGCCCGGGTAGATCTGCTCCGTGTGCGCCGGCACAAACACCTCCACATTGATGTTCAGGTCCAGGCAGAACGCCGGCACAAGGTGCCCGCCTCTCTGGCTCGACGCTTGCAGCACGACGCACCGGTAGATGTGGAACATGGCGGACTCCTGGAGCTGCAGCTCCAGGTTGCGCAGCGCCCAGTACTTCTCGTCGCGCTCCTCCAGCGCTTCTGCCAGCCGCAGCTGGGGCTCCACCGTCTCCTTCAGCTTCGCCACGAGCGGCGCACGCGGCCGTCCGCTCGCCGTGAGCCGCGGCAGTTGCTCGCGTCTCGTGAGCTGCTGCTGCGTGAGGAGCGCCAAGCTGCTGTCGAGCGGCCGGCCCACGGGGGCATACGCATGCACGGCAAGACGTTCATGCCATTGCGGCGTGATGCCCAGCTCCTCGCGGCCGTGGCTCATCCCCAGATACGGCACCTCAATGCCGTGAATCTGCGCAGCTAGCGCCGCAATGCGCCCCGCAGCCGCCTGGGCCTGCGTGGCCAGCACGCCTTGCACGCCTGGCACGCCTTGCATTTCGACCGCCGGCGCATCCACGTCGCCGGCCTCGGATGCGTCGCCGGCCTCGCGTCCAGATAGCTGCAGCTCGTGCTCGCTCAGGACGGGGTCCACGACACTGAGCACGCTGCGCACGCCCGACAAATCGGGGCAACTCGTGCGGCCCGGGTCGTGCGGCAGAACCTCGACAACACTGTGTGAGGCCGAGGCCGCGTCCCAGCACAGGGTTTTGCGGTCGTATTGCACGCTGAGCCGCAGGGCCTGCCGCGGGACGCCGTGCTTGAACGCGTGCCGTTCGGCCACTTCGTGCGGAAGCATGGGCACGACGCGGCCTCCCAGCCTAATCGTGCGCGCACGCGTGCCAACGGGGCTCAGCCTGCCGAGTATGGACGACTGCGGAACTACGTAGGGCACGTACACGCTGAGTCTCGGCGCGAGCCCGTCCTTCTCGAGGCCCACGGCCGTGTTTCTGTCCAGCAGAACACAGTCCTTGGCCAGGTTTGTTGTGAAGAGCGGCGACTCTGTCGGCGCTGGGGAAGTAGCCCCAGCAGTGCCAGCACTAGCGCGCTGCGAAACCACAGCTTCTGCTGACGACGCAGGCATGCTTGGCCCAGGCGCAGGCGCTTCGTGCTGCACCCAGGGAAACAGCCTAATGCCACCCAAACGGCCAAGCGCGCTGCTGATGGCGTGCGGGCTGTCTAGCGCCCTCTGATAGCTCTCGTTTTTCTCCAAAATGGCTACGACCGCCCGCGCAAGGCGCGGGTCGTTCCACAGCGCCCAATGCTCGAGAAAGTCATGCAGCACCGTGCCGAGCCAGCTCGGCGACCGGAGCCGCATTTGCGACACACCGTGCTCGAGCTCCGTTTGCGTGAGCGCGTGCATCACCTTCTGCACTGCGTCCAGAGTGCCTGTAGTCACTGCGGTGAACGGAGACCGGCCTGTGCGCACAAAAAAGAGCGCGTGGTACGCCATGGCAAGGTACACTGCCAGCCGGTCCACGCGATCTGCCGGCATTGTCGCGTCATAGGGACTCATGAACCGAGCTATCTGGTTGCACACGTCCTCGAAGTCGACAGCGCGCGGCCTGTCGTCCAGCGACATGTTCGCATAAACCACGCGCAGAAGCGGCACGTAGGCCAGGCGCCGCGCATAAGACCTCGCTATGCGTTTCTGCAGCTGCGCGGAAACGTCCTGCGCGCTGTAGCGACCGCTGGGCTGCGGTGGTAGCATGCCGCGCATGACGAAGGCCACATCGGACACGCACGCCTGGGCCACGCCACCCTGGGCGGTGATGCAGTCAAAGCTGCCGTCCGGGAGCGTGAATGACACAACGCCGAACTGCACAGACCCGTCGCGCGACACGAGCTCGACGGCGTCACCCGGGTCCACCGAGTGCGGGGCAACGGCGGCCCGCAGCGACCTGAGCGCGTCGTCTCTGGCCTTCGAGACGCCAGCCATGTCGGCCACCTCGCGGTAGTACGTGTCTGTAGCTGGCCAGCGCTTCGGCCCTACATACAGAGCCGGTTTCGTGGACTGCTTAGGTGGGAGTGGGTTGAATTTGAGGTAGTTTGGCGCATCAGAAAGCCAACGCCGGGTCCCGCAGCGCAGCCCTGAGCCGGACCTTGGAAACAGACGCGCAGCTCTCCACACACTGAGCCGCAAGCACACTTTTTGTAGAGTTACTTGGCCGCGCACGCTCTCTGCTTGGCTACGACCGCCGCTTACCAAATGAGGGAAGTGAGAGTGTGAAGTAAGAAACCGCTGCTGAGCGCGCGGCTGCCGAACGCAGAGCTGCTGAACGCAAGCGCCGTCGCCAAGCGAGGAGGCGCTGTCGTTACGTACCTGTAGAATATCTAATAAGACATAGTGAAATGCAAGCGGTCGAACAAGAGTGGAATGTGCGGTTGTTTTTTTTCCCCTTTTTGGATCATTATGAAAGAAATATATGGATAACTTAGGCACGCGGCTTCTTGAAGCGGCGCTCGGGGGCAGAGGCCGTGAAGTTCTTGACGTCGGCCTGAACCTTGAGGCCGAGCGACTTGAGCAGGTCGCCGGTCTGGCTGTCGATGACGAGACCCTCCTCGACAATAACGTCGAGAGCAGACTTCTCCGGCACGTACTGGTCGCGGCGCTCGCGCTCCTCCTCCTGCAGCGCGAAGGACACACCGTTCACGGGGCCCTTGGCAATGCGCTTCATGAGGTGCGACGTGTAGCCAGCAACCTTGTTACGCAGACGCTTCGAGGGCACGTAGGCAACAGAGTCAATGATGCGCTTGTTGCCCTCGAAGTCCTCACTGAGGCGCGGGTAGTATTTCTCAATGAGGCTCTTGCTGGCCCTCTTGACGGTCTTTGTACGAACACGGCTCATCTTAGATGTCTCGAGTGGAGATTTTCACTAACGAAATATCAAGCTAGGCTTTCCGCTGGGAGGTGGGCTAGGTCCTCAGGCTAGGGCGCTGGCGCGATCCCCAGCCATTAGCTCGGCAACCCTCTGCGAGTCACCTGGTCCCGCTGTCAGGTGGGAAAACTCTTCGCGCAAAAAGCCCTAACTCGAGCCAGGCCCTAATCCGACGTTTGTGGTAAATCCATCCATCTGCGGGCTGAACATCATGTGTATTTTAGTCACGCGCCCGGGCCAGGGCAGCGCCGGCTGCAGCTGGCCCTCGCTACCTGCATAATTAGGCGCGCCTATAAATATACGTATAATTACCAGCACTCCCCCCACCACCTGCGACCTTGTGAAATCTGCACTAGCCTTCGAGGCCTCGATGTTGCTTGGGGCCTTAGTACTACAGATGGAAGGTCTTGGGGCGCGAATTCGCGTGGCTTCTGGCTATGGATGTAGCGCGGTGGGCTGCGCACAACTGACAAAACCTCACGGCCGCTGTTAGCCTCGTCATATCAAAAGCAGCATCGCCAATTTGCCCCAGCCTCGCGAATGGCTCTAGCGCTGCCGCAATTGGCCCCCCCAAATCTGTAGTGTCCCCGATGTGGCCGCGCTGATTAGATGGTGACTGCGGTGGGACTCCGGAGGGGGGACCTGCCCCCCGGTCGTCCAGGTGGGCTGACTAACCAACGCGCGCGACTCTTCGTGGAGTTACAGTCTCAGCAGATATTCAAAGCCGCCGCGGGGTCCAGCAGCCAGTGCTGATCCGGGGAGCAACGAAAAAATCCTGCCATGACGAAAAGCGAGGGTTTCGAGGTCCTGTGCGACAATTGCTCCACAGACCTCTCCAACCTCGTCGCTATCCGCTGTGCAGAGTGCAAGGACGAGGAGTACGACCTCTGCGTGCCGTGTTTCGCTAGTGGCGCCGCGTCCAAGAACCACAAGCCGTGGCATGACTACATTGTGATTGAGCAACAGGCCTACCCGATTTTCAGCAATGACTGGGGGGCCGATGAGGAGCTTCTGCTCATCGAGGGCCTGGAGCAATTCGGCATCGGCTCCTGGCAGGACGTGGCCGAGCACATTGGCCGCCGCACAAAGGAAGAAGTCGAGGAACATTACAAGCGGGTCTATCTTGAGTCCTCGCACTATCCCGTGCCGCAGGTCGTGGACCATCCGCTGTCGGACGACATGAGCGAGTTTATGGAGAAGCGGCGCAAGCGCCTGGAGAAGTTCAACGCGCACCAGCAATTGATCAAGGCCGAGCAGTCGCAGCAGCGGCAGGTGGTTGCCAGCGTGCCGGCGTGCCACGAGATCCAGGGCTTCATGCCGGGCCGGCTCGAGTTCGAGACCGAGGCCGAGAACGACGCGGAGATGGCCATCAAGAACATGATATTCGAGCCTGACGACTCGGAGCTCGATATAGAGCTCAAGTTGGCCGTGCTTGCCATTTACAATAGCCGCCTCGAGCGGCGCACAGAGCGCAAGCGCACAATATTCAGCCACGGGCTCACGGAGTACCGCAAGCTCGCGGCCCAGGAGAAGCGGCGCACGAAGGAGGAGCGCGAGTTGCTGAACAAGCTAAAGCCATACGTGCGCCTGCTGCCGCAGGACGAGTACGAGAGGTTCATTGAGGACATGCTCGCTGAGCAGCAGTATCGGCAGCGCATTGCCGAGCTGCAGGAGTACCGGCAGATGGGTATTCGCCGGCTCGCGCAGGCGTACAAGTATGAGAAGGAGAAGCAGCTGCGACATAACTCGATATTCCGCACGTCACAGCCACCGGCGCCGCCACGACACAGCTTTTTCGAGGCCGAGCTCAATGCTGCGCATCACAACCACGGCAATGGCGCCTCGAATGGCGGCGTGTTCCACTCGGAAAGCGAGCCGCTGACCATCAAGATCCGCAAGATGACAGGCGTGGCGCCCCTGGACATCTCGCAGGCCGCCGATGTGGACCTGCTGTCGCCGCAGGAAAAGTCGCTGTGCACGCAGCTGCGAATATTCCCGAAGGCGTATCTGGCCATAAAGGAGGCCATTTTCCAGGCGATGCTGCGCAACGGCGGCACCATGAAGCGCAAGCTCATGAAGGATCTGCTCAGCAACATTGACGAGCTACGTGTAGGCCGCATTTACGACTTTTTCCAAATGCAGAACTGGATCGCGTAGGCGCAGCAACGCTGCTCTCTCTCTCTCTCCCCCCTTCTTCGCATGATATTTATTACGCCAGTTGCTGACTTGTAAAACTATGATTCATATATACATACATACATATTACGGAGCGTGCTACATTTTTGACTCGAAGAGACGCACCGCCTTCTTCAAGCTGTCGTCGGCGTCTTCCACCTCAAGGATGCGCTGGGCCAAGTATGTTCTCAGCCGGTCCTTGAGACCAATGCTCTTCGACGAGCGTGCGTAGAGGTTGAACACATGCTTCAGATTGTCGGGCATTTCGGCCGAGGTCACGGCGGCATGCCGCATCGGCAGCGAGACGGCCCAGAACTCGACCTCATCGTCGTAACCATGCATGCTTTCTATGACGTGCGAGCACAGGTGTGCGCGCTTGAGGGTCTTGAACTCGTCGAACAGGACAAGCGACTTGCGCGCGAATTCCTTCTGCGCCTCGCGATTGTCGGCAAAGCGGCCGAGGCCGGCGTCGAACACGGCAAGGGCCACGTCGCCGCGCAGAGCCGGGTTCGAGTCCACGTCGCCGAGAATGTCTATGTTCACGTCCGGCAGGGCCTTGAGCTCGCTCTGATCCGCGGCGGCCAGATCGGCGCTGCTCAATTCGTGCGGGTTTGATGCGGCACGGTTCTCGTGCTGCTCTTCCTTGCGGGCGCCCGTGATGCCGAGAATCTGGCGCCTAGCCAGGATCTTGGCCACATATATAAGTTCCAGACGCATGTACTCGATCCACAGATACTGCGAGTCGGCGTTGAAGCGCAGGCCGCGCTGCAGGACAGAGCGCGCCTCCGGCACAGATGCATTCTTCTCCGTCTGGAACTTGGCGACGTAGACCCAAACCTCGGGGTTTGTGGGATGCATGCGCAGCATAGCAATTAGCGCATTGTTCACGGCGCTGTGGTTGTGCTTCTCGAACGCGTAGTCGACCAACGCAACCCACAGCTTCAGGCTGGCGGGGAAGCGGCTCGTGCCACGCTCGAGCGTGAACTGGATGCGCCGTGCGCCGGCCCAATCGCTCACCGTTTTCTTGCCGTCCTTGGCAAGCTTGAGGCGCTGCACGCGCAGCTCGCGCAGGCGGTCGACCTGCATCTCGTAGCGCGCGTAGCCCAGAAAGTCCTCGGGCTTCACGGCGCGGCTCATTAATCGGTGCTCGTAGTCGGTGCGGCGCTTCATGATCTTGGTCAATTCATCCTGGCTAAAGATGCCTCGATCCTTGAGGTCCTGGACCTCCTTCACGGAGCTCTCTATGGCGTATCTTACTTTCCCGGTCATTGGCGCCAGCAGCTCGCTCTTGAAACTTTCGACGCTTCGTGCCCGTTTTCTGAACAAAAAAATAATTACGTAACTTATGTGGCCGCGCTTACGCAAGAAAGCGATCTCCAGGACGGAGTGGCAGGAGCGGAGGTGGCGCGCGCCGCCGGGGCCGCGCCGATAAAGCAGTGCCAGAGGTGCGCATGCAATGCGCGGCTCCTTTTGGGCTGGCGCCGCTAGCTGCGCGCACCGCCAGTCTGCTGATTGAGCGCCTCAATCGTGTCCTTGTCCTCCATGCCCAGCGACGCGGGTGTGTCGTCCGTGCCGATGCGCTCGCCGTCGAACATGAAGCGCAACGACTTGGGGTCCTTGCCTGTACGCTTGCAGAAGTTATCCATCACGCGCCGCAGCGGCGTCTTCGGCTTCACGCGGAAGTGCACCTCCGTCTGCGAGTCTGTGACCTTAATGCTCAGCTGGTCGTCGCCGCCGTCGCCTTGCGTGGCTTCCTCGGCAGCGCTCTCGGGCTTCACTAGCGCGGGGCTCTCGTTCGGAATCTCGTCAGACATGTTTCGCGCGTCTAGCGGTGGCAATTTACGAGAGTGTGTGTGGGACAGACCTGCGACGGAGCGGCCACCTGAGTAACGTAATTAACGTGGTCGACCGCATACGCCTTGAGCAAGAGTCACAGCGCCTTCTTCGCGGCCCACCACTACCCACCACTACCCCCCAGCGCGAAACAATCGCGCGCCGCTTTTTCCTGCCTGCCGCCTAGCTTAGAGTTTGAGCGGGCGCACCCGGGCGCCAGCTTGCCGCTCTGAGCAGCGTAACGCTTCCCAAGAATGGGTGCACTGTAGGCTGCCTCTTGCACTGCAATGGCGCCCTGCACCCAAAAGCGTCGGCAACGTCGACTACGGAGACCCAACTCGTACTGTTGCGTGAAGTATTTTATTTGGTAGCGCACGCCAGCCGCGTCGCGCTCGGCGCAGTCACGCCTCTAAATAATAACGATAATACCTAATTTAGCAGCGGCCCTTACCACGGCTGATGTGATGAACGGTTTTCCCGCTCCCAGGATCAGAACATCCAGGGGTGTGACCACAGGTTGGGCGAGCCAAATCACCGAACTTCCGGCCACTAGAACTCGGTCGAGGTCTACGAATACCCAGAGGGACCAAATTAATCTGTAGCCAACATCGTGTTACGCCTCTTATCTGACCTGGAGAATGTCACGTGGTGTCGCTCTCTCTGACTCCCTGGCCCGGTGTGGTGTGTGGTGTGACTGACTCAACGGCAGCTGCCCCAAACCAAGGTAGCGGGCCTAGTTACGCGCATGCAGGCCGAGACAATTGTGCTCCGGAACGGCGAGCCCGCCACCGTGTTCTCCGTGCCGGGCGAGCAGCGCCACGACGTTCCCGCAGACCTCGTTGAGCAGATGCACGCGCTGTTCATGCACGTCATCGACGAGGGCCAGACGTACCCCAACACGGAAACAATGACGGTGGAAGAGTTCCGCGAGTTCTGGATGGCGAAGTTCTGCAACATCATGGTCCGCGGCAAACACGCGGAGCCAGCACCGGGGCTCGCGCTGCTGGGCACGCACTTCATCAAACCGAACTACATCGGGCGCTGCTCGCACGTCGCCAACGGCGGCTTCCTCGTGAACCAGAACACGCGTGGCCAGGGCATTGGCAAGGAGCTGGGCAAGTGCTATCTCAAGTGGGGCCCGAAGCTCGGCTACGAGTACTCTGTGTTTAACCTCGTCTTCGAGACCAACACGGCCTCGCTCAAGACGTGGGACGCGCTGGGCTTCGAGCGCATTGGCCGCGTGCCCAATGCCGCGCACCTCAAAGGTTACGACAAGCCTGTGGCCGCCATCATGTACGGCAAGAGCTTTGTATAACAGTTCCCTGATTCGCTGCCACGGGCGGCGGCCTTAGTCGATAGAAATTATGTCCGCTGCGTTATGGCGTGTGGGTAGGGCATCCGCACGCAAGAGCCGCATCCGCCCACAAGAGCCGCGTGCGGCATTTGCCGGTCGCTAGCTCATGTGTGTGCCCGCCTGAGCAAGGCCGTACATGCAGAGTCTCCCCGTGCATTGTGTAATATTGCGCCATGCTTTCTAATATCGGCTGCCGCCTCGCACGCTCTCGGCTGGCACTATCCTATCACATCGCGTATCGAGCGGTATCGCGTTGGTGCTGCAGCGGAGCTCCGACGGCCGCGTGCTCGCCTGAGGCAGGTGAAGCGCCACGGCCGCATTGCTCATTCCACGCGCTGTGACGACGACGACTATATATATATATAAAGCAGCACGCCAACATGGACCAGTCTGCACCACTCTGAACTAGCTCTACAAAATAGAATCGAGAAATGGCCACTAAAATTACTGTTTTGGGCGCGAGCGGCAACGCGGGCTCGGAGATCGTCAAGGAGCTCGCATCGCGCGGTAGGTACGAGGTGACGGCCGTTGCGCGCCACACCGAAAAGATCCCCAAGGAGAAGGGCGTAACGCCCGTGAAGGCCGACGCCTCGCAGCCTCAAGAGCTCGAGTCGGCCGTCAAGGGCTCGGCCGTCGTCATCAGCGCCCTGCACCACGACATCGCGGAGCCCGTCATTTTTGGCGCCCTGAAGCAGGCCGGCGTGCCGCGCGCGATCATTGTTGGTGGCGCCGGGAGCCTGCTTGTATCGCCCGGCGGCCCGCGCGTGTTTGATGCGGGTCTCCCCGAAGAGTTCAAGCCCTTCGCCATCAAGGCCATTGACTACCTCAACGAGCTGAAGTCCGAGAAGAAGGTCGACTGGACCTTCTTTTCGCCGCCGGCCGACATATTCCCTGGGCCTAAGACCGGAAAGTTCCGCACGGGCGACACTATTCTCCTGACTGATAACGACGGCAAGAGCAGAATCAGCTTTGCAGACTATGCCATCGCGCTTGTGGACGAGCTCGAGGCGCATAAGCACCCATTCGCCCAGTTCACTGCTGCGTACTAAACCAACATTTGGGTTTTTTTCTTATCGCTCTAGCGGGCCCCTAGCGATTCCTATCAAGTACAACATACAATGCATGTACGTAGCGTACTAACAACAACTACTACTGGGTCTAACGGCGCTGCCGCGGCCGGCCACATGGCGTGCGGCGCAGAACAGTTGAAAAGAAACGTCCCCACGTGATGCTCGGCCCGTTCGCATGGTATACAAGAACATGGCAAGAGAGCGTGTCCACGTGCCGCCAGCCGCTAAGAGCACAAGAATGCCTAGCATTATGACAGCTCTGCAGTCAGCTACATGCTTTTTAGGTGTTCCTTTGGACCATTGACTGTGGAAAGCCTTTCTAGACTAAAGCTTAAGCTTAGACTGCGCCGGTACCTCGATACTACTACTTCTTACATCGAACCCTGCTCCGGGTGGCTAAACATTGATTGCCAGAATATAGAAGAGAGTCTGGCCTTGCTAGAATCTTCTGCCTTCACGATGATGCTAAAACTAACCTCTTACTTACTACAGTGGCCTGTCGGCTCTAGTGCGACACGCTTTGCAAAACACGTAACTAGAGGGCGCCAACTAATCTGTGAGCTGAGAGACACAAATGTGTTATTTCCTGCTGCGAAGCCATAACTAATAACGACACACTAGGTTGCAACGTGATAGTAACGTGGCTAATATGACAGTACCACAACTGGTGGGCCAAAAACTAGTGTTTTGCAGCAGTTCTTAGACATCTACAAAAGGTCCATCTGCTATGTAAAGCATGAGCAAAAGCTCGGCTTCGCCTACGCAACAGCTCATCTCCGCAACAACTCGTCGTCCTTCCCCTTTTCTGCCCTCGCGGGCAGGTGTTACCGTTGTCCAGTCAGCTCGACCATTATACCTTTGCGGTTCGTTCAACAGGGATAGAGTCTCTTCTGCGGTTTCTAAACATGGCATTCAAAATCCGCAGCAACAACCTGGCGGGCTCGTTCTAGCCATAGGAGAAAACCAAAATCAAGCACAGCTGTGTACGCGCTAGAAAATGAAGGGAGATGCAGGCAATTATGAAATACCGCTACCATTTTATTACCTTTAGAATTCTAATTCTCTTGTGACGACGTAACCAAGCCGCGGCGAGTTTTCTGGGCAGGCAGTTTTCCTCATTAGCAGACTAGGTGCTGTGCATAACAAAGTTTCGAGTTCAGGCAGACAGTGGCCCTGTGGCAGGGACTTGCGGCCTTGTTGATGCAGAGTTGCCGATTACGTGCTATTCTGAGATGCTGATGATGCATTGAAACACTCGCCCTGACTTACAAAGTGACGTACAGAATGGTTTTCTACGGCGCCTCGCAAAAAAGGCAAAAAAGCCGATTTGCCCGCTGCCCACGCAAATCATTTAGTGCGTCTGCGCGTTCATGCCTCGGGTATGCAACCGCGGAACATGTCGCTTCCCCTCCCCACACTACCAAATCGCCCCGTCTGTCACGTACGAGCTGAACGAACGCCCGCATGATTTTTCCGGGGCCACCTGCATTTGCTCGCTGGCGTCAAACGCCCCAGCCCGTATCGGCGTATAAGGCTCCCTGCAGTGCTGAGTCATGTGCGTTTGAGTCGTATGGCCGCATGGGTTGCAGGGTCGCACGCCTATCGTCGCAGCTGCTGTAAGCACATTGTGGGGCAATATGCTGGGAGTTCCTTCCCAATCCCAGATTGAGGCTAGGGCGCAGCGCCCCGAGTATGCTCGTGTGGAAAGCGCAGCGCCCCGCGAACGCGTAGGCCATGCTAGACAGCTAATGCACGTTTGGCGTGCCGCGGGTAGCATATTCTGGCCAGAAGGCCGACACCGAGCCATACGATGATGTGGGGTTGGAGCCGTGCTAGGTTCACGGCGGATACCCAAACTTACCCGGCGCCCGCACCGTCTATGCCGGAGGCCTGCCCCTGTTTTGGTTTACGATGCACTGGTTTGTAACCCGGCACTGCGTCAATACAAGTAAAGTTCTAGCAAGTTAATACGCTGTCGTGCCTTAAGCGCCAGCACTCATCGCAACCTAGTGTATATCTAAATCTGAATTCTACGCCTATCTGAGCTGTAGTTTTTATTTATTAGCCCCGCACTTAACCTCCACACTATCTGCGCAGGAAATCTGCCAGACGCCGTATCGTTGAGCGGTTACGTGTACCGGGGGCGCCAGAGTTGCTGCATGTGCAGTCACCAGATCACTCAAATCTGACCTCCAACAGTGTGGGGTCATGCGATTCAAGCTGGTAGCACGCAGAATCTGCTCGTAAAAAGTACTGTGCCCTAGCCCTCATGCATCGTGTTCGCGGTAAAAGCAGGCTGGGCAAAAAGTATGTGGGCTGCTGGGCCAGGGTCCCGGATAGAATCCGGCGGTCTTGTAAAATATATCTACAGCTCGTCGTCGCCAACTACAAAACTCAGACTCTATCCTTTTAACAAGGCACTCAGCCCTTCTTCACAAACACTCGCATACGCTTCTTCGCATCATCAATGAACGACTGGTGCCTACTCGCTGCTCCTACATCACCGCCGCGACGCTCCTCCATTTGGGACTCTCCGTTCCCGCAAGAGCCACTAAGCTACACCTCGCACCAGACGGGCAGCTCGCCCACGCCGCTGTCGCAGTGGACCGTGCCGCCGCCCCTGACTCCCAGCGCAAATATCTGGGGCTCGCAGCTGCAGCAAAAACCGCAGTCTTACTACTCTGCAAAGGGCCCCGGTGCTCCGGGACAAGTCAATGTGCACCACTCGGCTTCGCTCGCGGGCGCTTATTCGGCATCACACGCGACCCTGCCTCAGCAGCAGGCCATGGGGCTGGGAATGCGCAAGGGATCAGCGGGCTCCATTGGCTCGCGTCCTCCGTCGCTCTCATCAACAAATTCCTCGTCGTCCCTTTGGTTCGAAGACCCGTACCTGGTCAGTCCGCCGCCCTCGCCGCAGTCCTCGCCCATCCCTCAGGCGGTGCGGCCCGCGTCCCCCGGGGCTGACGAGATTACGCTGTCGCCCACCTGTGGCCCTCTTTACCTCGTAAGGTTCAAGGGCGAGCGCATCGAAGTCTACACAGCGCCCGGCACGGCAATATATTATCCAGGTGATGCAGTCATGGTCGACGCCGACCGCGGCAGAGACCTTGGAATTGTTTTGGCGTCGAATGTCACGCGGCACGAGGCGGCCGCCCTCAAGCTGAAGCAGCAGCGCGACCGTCAGCAGCTTCTGCTCAACAGCGGGAACACGCCTGCGCAGCCCACGGGGAATGTCTACACGCCTAAGCAAATTTTGGGCCACGCCTCCCCAACGGAGTATGCCGACATGGCGGCCAAAAAAGCCGACGAGGAATCTGCTGTCGCACTGTGCAACCAAAAGGCTTCCGAAAGGCACCTGGATCTTTCGATCGTGGACGCTGAGTACCAGTGGGACCGCCGGAAGCTCACGTTTTTTTATACTGCGAATGCGCGCGTCGACTTCCGCGAGCTCGTGCGCGAGCTCTTTCGCGTCTACAAGACGCGGATCTGGATGTGCGCCACCAGCAACAGCAAAATCAACAGCAATACCAGCAGCTAACATCTCGACTCGAATATCATGACCTTATTTATCGTGCACGCATATACAGACAAACGCCTTAGATAGATTCCTAAAATCATAAGTATTTTTTGATTGTACTCTATGCGTGCGTCACACACATCCAACAGTACAAAGGAAAACTTGAGCCTATTGAGTGTTGACGTCGAGCGGTGCTGGAGTGCACACGAAAAGAACAACTCTTAGCCGAGAACTGAAACTAAAAAAATAGCTAGCCTGCAAAATTGGTAGTGGTGTCGCTCTGGGCTCGATCTATTAATGCTGAAGTTAAACCGCGCGTATCATAATGCAATTATCGCGCCTGGATATCTCCACACCGTTGAGGACAGCGTGCCGCTCGCAAGCATCAGTCAACGTCGTCGCCTTCCCACTGAGGAGAGCATCACTGCGTTGATTCTACAATTCTAACGGCTATCATTTTACTAAAACATGCTTCCTTCTTCATCAACGATTCGAGATAAGCTCGCTGGAAAAATGCGAGGGGCATGCGGTGACAAATTAAGCAGCGCATGTCTCAGCCGGATGAACTCGCCCCACAACATTTTGACATAAAGTGCACTTCTTCACCAACGTTAATTACGCTCCTATAGTTCTAAGCGACAGCTCTAACAGGAGTGAGAATTATGAAATTGTTTGGATCAAGCAACTTCGACAGCGTGGGCCGCATTGGCACAAGCACAGCAGCCTAGCGACTGCCCACAATTGTCTTTCTTAGGAGGCTTACTTTCGGTGTTCCATCGCTGGCATGCTTGAATCGCAATGGCTATGTGGCGCTTATCGCCCGCCAGTGCCGGTCTCCACGCTGGAATGCTGTTTATTTATTTGCTTTTGTTCTCGCGAACCCTGAGCCACGGGCCACGTCCGAAACACTAGGAAAAAATAGACTAGCGCCATTGATACGACAACTATGTTCACGCATGACTTGCAGTTTGGTTTAAAGTGAAGAGAATGGTCTTCGCTGCTTTTGTAAATTCAGCGTCAATGACGGCGGCTCTGGTAGTGAAAACTGGCTGGGCTAGGGCCGTCGCGGTTCGTGACGCGTCTCAAGCGTCTCGAGCGTGTGCGTAAGCAGCATACCACCCACAGCGCCAAAAAGCCGGGCTCAGATCTCTAGCCGTAGACTTCGCGATCAGGCCTTGACGCGATAGCTAATATGGCGGACCATCGGCTCAGCCAGGTCTCAACCGCCAGCAGTACTAATTCAAAGCGTGCGCGTGCCCACATAGGCCCCTGGCAGCTCGGCCGCACGCTGGGCCGCGGATCCTCAGGCCGGGTGCGGCTGGCAAAACACGCTGAAACAGGTAAACTCGCTGCAGTGAAAATCGTACCCAAGGCCCAAATCCATGATCCACAGGCTCCTAATGAAAAAGACAGCTACGGCATTGAGCGGGAGGTCATCATTATGAAGCTCATCGAGCACCCCAACGTCATGGCGCTGTACGACGTCTGGGAAAACAAAGGTGAACTCTATCTCGTGCTTGAGTACATTGAGGGCGGTGAGCTTTTCGACTATCTTATCAGCCGAGGCAGACTTAGTGAGCGCGAAGCAATTCACTACTTCCGCCAGATCTGTTACGGCGTCGCGTACTGCCATCGCTTCAACATCTGCCATCGCGATTTGAAGCCCGAGAATCTGCTCCTTGACAAGAACCGCAATATCAAGATCGCCGACTTCGGTATGGCTGCGCTAGAGACGAGTGGCAGACTTTTGGAGACAAGCTGCGGATCTCCACACTATGCATCACCCGAGATAGTTACGGGAAAGACATACCATGGCGCGCCATCAGACATCTGGAGCTGTGGCATCATTCTCTTTGCACTCTTGACGGGCCATCTACCCTTCGATGATGACAACATTCGCCAGCTCCTCCTGAAGGTGCAATCTGGCAAGTATGTCATGCCCCATTCGCTTTCTGTTGAGGCTCGCGACCTCATAGCTCGCATGCTCGTTGTTGACCCGGTTGAACGCATCACAATGAACGAGATTCTCACCCACCCTCTGCTCCAGAAGTATCCGGCACGTCATGTACCACCCGAGAACATGGGCGCACGCATGCCGAACGTAGATGTTTCGCAACCGGTTGTCTCAGTAGATCGCGAGATCCTGCGAAATTTGCAAACGCTGTGGCACAGGGACAACCGAGAGGCACTAATGGCCCGCCTCAGGCAACCAGGGCCCAATGTCGAAAAGACTTTCTACTCCCTACTTTTGCGGTTCCGCCAGAAGCACGGACTCGCGAATCGAGGTCTTACTGAGCAGACGCTGCCTCGCAACCGCTCAACAGCCTCAGTGCGCTCCCTTAGGTCTATGCGGTCGACGCGTTCTATTCGGTCAATGCAATCTGGCCGCTCAACTCATTCGCCGTCGGCTAGATCAGTACGATCGCAGCGCTCTGCGCTCTCGACGCGGTCCACGCGCTCTGTGCGTTCTGCCCTGAGCACGCAGCCTCAGCGTCATCGGCCAATCTCTAGTAAGCGCGGAAGCCCGCGCAAGAGTACTGGGGCAGCAGCTGAGCGTGCCTCGGGCAAGAGCGCCCGCCGTACCTCACTTGAGCCCAGGACCGATATGCATGCAGATACCTTCGCTCAACTGCTCGATCAAGCGTTCAATCCATCGCTAGCAGCCGCACAAGCTGCACCGACTGCGCACCCCCGCGTGGCCTCTAATCCAGTTCCCCCTTCTAATCAAAGCAGTGCGGCTGCTGCTCCTAGCAAGCGAGTGGTGAGCGAACCGGTTAAGCCGCTGGCACCAGCGTCCTTGATACAGAAGCGACGACAGAGTCCTTATGATCTTGATTTGACGCTTCGTAATGATGCTTTGCTCGCTGCGCCATCGCCAGGCGTGACCCAGGGCCACCAGCAAGAACAGTTGCTGGAACATCCGCAACAGCAACAGCAACAGCAACAACAACAACAACAACAACAACAACAACACGACAAACAGATAGCGCAGCAGACTTCGAGTGAGGACCCTCAAAATTTCTTGCTCCCCATGATTTTTGAGGAAGACCGCTTCGCCGACGCTATCGAGGAAGAGATGGAGTTGAAGCTCTACAAGCGAGGAAAGTTAACAAGGCCGCGCCTAGCGACCGCAGACTCAACTGCAGGATCGAGCAGCAGTGGGAGCCAACCAGGCGATAACTCACAGCTGCAAATTACCAATCTTGTAGCTGGCGAGAGCTTCTTTAGCTACAAGCCATCAGCAGCCGCTGCCGCAGTCACACCGCCGGTGCGACCGGCCCCGCGCGCGCCGCACGGCCCACGCGAGTTGCCCATTCCGAAGCAGCGCAAGCCTGTACCTATTTATACTGATGACCCTTCGACGCCGACCACTTCAGCTCCGCCGAGGCGTGAATCGCCTACTCGCAAGCCGCTGGCCCCGATCATGTCTCACGAGTCCAAGGACGGTGTCGCCGGCAATACCAGCGCCCCACAGTCCCACCGAGTAGAGGCTCCTTCTTCTCGAGAGAACGACGCTCTAAAGGTTGCAAAAAAGGGCGATGACGCGGGGAAGGAGAAGAAGAAGAGCTGGATTCGACGGTTCACACCGCGGCTGGCTTCTCGAGGCAAACGCGAGGAGAGTATTGGACAGAAACAGGCACAGTCGCCATCAGCAACATCCCATGAACAGCGCGAAGCACTACCGAAACGGAAGGAGAAGCCCGCCAGTTCTGAGAGTGTGAGACTGAGCAGAGCTACCCGCGATGGCGACGCTGACAAGGAGAACGCGCTACCCCGGACCAAATTGTCTCCCGCGAGCCAGGCAACGCCGGGCGCAGCATTGAAGCCGAAGGCTGCCCCTGTGACTACTAAAGCGGCACCAGTTGAGGAGCCTCGGCAGAATTGGTTCATGAAGCTCCTTTCACCGCCACAGTCGGCACGCACCCTAATGTCTACCTGCCAGCCCATCGAGCTGCGGGCCATGATACTTGAGATTCTGAATGACTGGATGCCGCACGGTCTCGCGCTATATAATAATGGAGTGCGGGCGGAGCCTATCATTGTCGCCATAATGCGCACAAACTCGCTGCGCCTTAAGGCGGCCCGCATTGGCATTACCATCACTCAAGGCCACACTGGCACAGCATCGGCCGCAAGACTGTATCTGCAGCGCGGGTCGCGCACGTCATTTATGACATTCACAAACGAGATGGAGAGACGCTTAGGGGCCCTAGGCGTCCTAGGCCTGACGGACTAAGTATTGACTGTATAATATTGTATTACTAGCTTGAAAAATGAGATTTTAATCTACTGCTAGTGCAGGCGCCGCCGCGCGAGGTAGGTAGAGTGAATGCAGATAGAGTGAATGCATGCGTCTGTTACTCGTGGCGGCTAAGATAGTCACATCACATGATGGCGTACAAGGGCGTGCCACGGCGTGTCCAGCGCCTTGGTGAAGCACGTGAGGCTGTGCCCGTACCCGACTGGAAATCAGATGGCCCTCTCTCTCCAGAGGTTTGTCTGACCTGCCCCAGAAAACGCCACGGAAAGTGCGGTGAAGAGGCATCATAGTTCAGCCAATGCCACCAAAGAAGCACCCAAAGGTCGACTACCTGCGGGTTTATCCCGGTCTCAATGACTTCAGCGACGCTCTAGAGGCGATTCCGCTTGACATGGTTCCGTACTTCACTCACCTGAAAGAGATAGAAGCCAAGTTCAGTGACATCTCGCCGGTTCTGGGACATAGCATAGACGAGTTTTTCGCGCAAAGAGAGCCTAAGAAACTTTCAGAGGTGAGCAGCCTATTGCTTGACCTCATGCCGGCGGTCGAGCAAAAGATGCACGTTGCATCGTTGGCCGCAGACGTCATGGCGCGCCAGGTAGAGCGCCTCACGACGGATTACCACATGGCATGTGAGCATGAGATTCCGCAAGAGATCCAGCTAGACCCGAATGATCGCGCGTTCATGCAAATAGGCGTACCTGAAAAGCAGACAACCGCCCGCTCGCAGGCGCGTCGTGAGGCGCGCGAGGCACGCGAGGCAAGGCGAGTCGCTCAGCAGGAGTCGCGCGCCGGCACGCCGCTTAACGGCAGCACAGACTCAGGCGTCACACCTGCAGCACTTGCGACTTCCACGCGCAGACGCGAGCGCACAGGTACTCCACAGAGCCCGCAACCAGCCGCACAATCACTGGCACAGCTTTCCGTGGCGCACGCGCAGCCGGCACAGGCGCCGCCGCCCGTGCAACCAATGCCGGCGGCCTCCACACCTGTACCGCAACCAGTGCAGCCTGTGCGCCACGAGCCACGCCATGAGGGACGTCAATTGCGACGACACACAACCGAGGAGACCGCTGCCGAGGAACCGGCGCCCAAACAAGAGGCGGCCGTGCCGCCGGTGGTGATGCCCATTGCTCACACGGTTGAATCTGCGGTGAATGCCAAGAAGAACGGAGACACTGAGGCCGATGTCGAGACTGCGGCGGCGGAGGCCGTTTCTGGGCTGAAGCGAAAGCGCGGAATCACACCAAAGGACGCGCGCAACGAGCCAATTTACTGCTACTGTCAGCAGGGCAGCTTTGGCGAGATGGTCGCTTGTGACGGCCCCAGCTGTCGCCGTGAATGGTTTCACCTAGGGTGCCTAGGGCTCAGTGCACTTCCCAAGGGCCAGTGGTTCTGCGAAGACTGCCAGGCCAAGTTTCGGCGGCGCTAATATATGTGGTGAGGGCTAGGGTTATGTATGGTGGGATAAACAACACGCGAAGGCACGTTCAGGCCTCACATTGATCGCATTACACGCATTTTCCCTCGCTAGCCTGGGGTGAATATACAACTGCGCAGCTTGGGGCTCTAGTATGTTTACATTGCGGCGCGGCGATCGGTCCAGGGCAGGACTCACTTCAATGCGGCTCGGGCGACCCCTAATTTGCCTACATGGACGACGACAAAAAGCCACAGCAAAGGGGTATCAGGTGACCGAGGCCACAGCCGAGCCTGCTATGTGTGACGCGGTTCGCTGGACCAACCGCGATCGCGAGCCAAGCTGCATGGATTCAGCGGAAGCCCCTATCGCCATGAACACGTTGCAGTAGCTTTCTCGTCGAAATTGAGCAGCACTGCTCTTGAACGTAGTGCGTTTCAAGCGCTGTTTGTCATGGAAACAACAGGGCAAGGGGCCCCTAGCTGGCGCTTAGCCTGATCTAGATCAACGAAAAAGGCGTTGTTGTGACGACCGCAGCAGTCGAGCGTTGGAAGCAGCACATCATAGAGAGATGGCTACGCCCTCCCGAGAGTATCAGCTTGTTGTGATTGGCGGCGGTGGCGTAGGCAAGAGCGCCCTGACTGTACAGTTCATACAGGGCCACTTTGTCGACGAGTATGATCCCACTATCGAGGACTCGTACCGCAAGGAGGTCCATGTGAGCGGCGAGTTCGTCTCGCTTGATATTCTTGATACTGCCGGCCAGGAAGAGTATAGCGCGATGCGCGACCAGTACGTGCGATCAGGGCAGGGCTTTCTGCTGGTGTTTAGCGTTACGTCGCGCAGCTCGTTCGATGAAATGAGCCAGTTCTATCAACAGATCATGCGCGCCAAAAACAACGACTCGAACTTTCCTATAGTGCTTGTTGGCAACAAGTCGGACCTGCAAGCCGAGCGCGAGGTCTCAGCCGAGGAGGGCCGCCGGCTAGCCAATCGACTCAATCTGCCATACATCGAGACAAGCGCCAAGCTACGCACCAATGTGGACGAGAGCTTCATGACTTTGGCAGGCGTGATAGTGAATTTCGACAAGCAGCAGGCCGTAAAAGCGCGGTCGCGGTCGCGAACAGGCGCCCCTGCCGCCGGCGCCGACGCGAACGCCCCGGCCGGTGGTGCTTCAGCACCACGCAAGGGCCAGTCGGCTCCATCTACCCAGAAGGAGAAGAAAAGTGGCTGCTGTGTGATTTCTTGAGGCGTCCTGTTCTCTGTACTCCCTCTGCCATCTGCTACTCTGCACCCTTTCTCCGACCAGTTGACACTGTATATTTACTATATCTGTGGAATCAACGAACAATCTGTGCGCTAACTTGATTCATTCATCGTTGCGAAAAATACTCCTGTAAAGAGGCACTAGAGCTGTCTCATCTCTCTTGTTACGCCTACGTCACGTCACTTCTTAGGCGCGAGCATATATACTAATTTATAACTTGAGCGCCGCGCGAATGGTGTGAGCGGTGTTGATTAGAACAAGGGCGTTGCCGTGTCAATCTGAGAGGAGTGCTGTGCATGAGCTCTATAAAAACTTGTTGCACATAGTTAGCAGCGACCAGACAGGGTAGACAGCCGAGTAGAAATCGGCCATGCACAAGGATGCTATGTAAATCAGGGTCTAAAATAAATTCATGCGATTGCTGTTCGAGTATGATGAAAGTGGCAGGCTTTCTTTGTTTGGAGGTGACGCGACAACAACGCCTTGACAAGTGAGCCGCTTCTTCGCTGCCCGACGCAACAAGAGGCAAATGATACGTAGAAGTCATTGACAACACAATGCTCGTACGCTTATATTATGAGGCCAAAGTGTTTCTTGGATGCTGAAGGTCATTAATTAGTCCGCACTTTCTCAAGCCTGAGGAACTTCCGGCTCGGTGGGGCCGGCGGCGGTCGCAGATGGTCTACGAAGTCAATGGAAAGCTGAGAGTCCTCAGAGGCCAGCGACTCCGTGCTCATGTGCCGCGGCGGAGGGGGCGGAGGCGCGCGTCGAGAGCGCGGCGGAGGTGGGGGTCCGTCAGAAGTTGCAGGGACCGGCGGCGGCGGCGGCGGCGGCGGCGGGGGTCGATGCGAATGCAAGGGTGCTAATGTTAGCGAAGACCGTGGAGAGAGCGACGGAAGCGACGGAGATGAGGCCGTCGCCAAGGGTGGCGAGGCTGGCATTAGTGTTGGGGAGGAGAGGGCAGATGTAGGCTGTGAAAGCAGGGTAGCAGGTAGCAAGTCGACCTCGTCGAAAAGCGCGTCCAAGCTCTCATCACTGTCGCTGCTTTCGGGGCCTTCCTCGTCAGTAGTCTCATCGTTACTCCATTTGAGCCACTTGACAGCGAGACACCGCTCAGCGAGCCGCGTCATTTCAGCTTGGTCGGCCTCCAGGTTGAGCTCGCGAGCAGTGTCAAGGATCAATCTCAGAGTTTGTACAATTGTGCTGCGAACCTCCGGGCTGTTGAACGCTATTGCACTGTGCACTAGCATAACATAGAGCAGCCGGAGGTACATCTCTCTCGTGGGGATGCACTCAGTGGGCAGGTCATTAAGCTCACGAATGACAACTCCAAGCAGCACATTGAGATCATTAGTGTAGAGCAGGTCGGCAGTTTGTTTGTTTGTGAAAAGGAGGTAAAAGAACTTGCAGGTGATCACCTTGAGAGCCTCATCAGAGTCGTGACTGCGATTGAGTCGCATGACCAGCGAACTGCCAATTGCGCTGTACTGCTGTGGGCACTGCTCGAGCTCCCAGAATACTTTGTTCGTGGGGCCGTGCATGTCCTTCAGCATGTACTGGTGATTCAGAGCCAGCAGTACAAGCAGTGATGAGCGCGTGAGATTCTCGTCATTATTGCACACGGTGCGGAATAGAAAGAGCACAAATGCGCTGGAGATGGTGTCTTGCAGCACCGATGTGTCCAAGGGTGTTGCTATGCATGCGGCGACGAGGATGAGCATGTACTTATCCACAATGCGGGGTTGCGTGAAGCGGAACATCCAGATGTAATTGATGACAGCGTTCATTGCGTCGGCATCTTGGCCCAGCTTGTGCATAAACTCTGGGTCGTTGAGAATGACGGTGGCCACAAACTCGACCTCATGCTTGTGTAGCGGGTCCGTAGTCAAGAGCAGCGACTGCAGTTGATCGTGCGAGTGCTGCAAATCACTCTGATAAGCTTTCGAGTGGACCATTGCCAAGCAGCATCGCTGGCAGGCGTCAGCGTCGAGGCCCACGATCTCCTGGGAGATCAGCTCGCTGAACAGGTCGAAGACGGATTGTGCTTCAGCCTGCGACGCGACGGGCGACGCCGCCAGCTCACGCACGTCGTTCCAGAAGTCATCCATTTTGGTCGCACAACGCGGCTCCCTGCTAAGCTGCCTTGATTCAAACTGCCTGCTGTGCTCTCACTGCCGCAAAACAGACGAGGCTACGACGAGTGGTAACCGACCGGACCACCACCACCCACACGGCCCGCCCTTGCCCCAGCACTTACCCTTGCTCCACCACGCAGCCCACGCTCCCGGCTTTGGACTGCGTCGCACCGCACTGTGTGGGGAAAAGCAATGGATGGCTCGCCATTGGACGAGGCGTACACGGCATCGAAGCATGCAGACGCGGCCGTGCGTGTGGGCGACTTTGCCCAGGCCGCTGTGTACTACGCACAGTCCGCAGATGCGTACGAACGCGTGGCAAACCAGGCCCCCGACAACCCGGCTGTGAACACGCTGCTGGCGCTGGCCGCGCAGTGCCGCTCGAGATCGCACTACTTTGAGAGCGGTCAAGCGCTGGAAGACTCGAAGAAGCCCGTGCCGAGCGCGGCTGCGTCGGCGCAGAAGCCCGCGCCGCCATCGCAGCCTGCGCAGCAGCGAGCGTCGCCGGCGGCGCACATCCCATGTCT
>JANIWL010000055.1:0-25642 GCA_030705075.1 Entelexis geochares | reverse complement strand
CGGCTGGATCGTGCGGTGCTCAACGAGCCTCAGCGCCGCCTGCGGTGCCTCCCTAGCAGCCATGCACAACGACTAGCCTGCGCGCAGGGGGGGCGGTTCGTATGCGGACCCGGAAATGAGTCGCGTGCGTGTGCGCCTGGCGGAGGCCGTCGTGGTGGTGGTGGTGGTGGTGGTGGTGTTGACAACTGAGTAAGAGGCTGCTGGCGCTGCTGCTGTCCCAGCGCACCGCCGACGCGCGCGCAAACATGCGGGGCGCCGCAGCACGCGGCGGCCAGCTAGTGGGCCCCGAGTAGCTCAATTGCGGCCTGTGAAAAGCATAGGCCGGCGCGGGCCGGGCGACTGGCCGCGGACGCGGGTCTGCGCGGGCGGGCCCGCTTGCCGAGCGGCTCGCGGCCGTGTGCGTCTCCGGCGCGCGCCCAACCATTGCATTATAAGTACTGCTTTGCCGTGGCTTCCCAGCCAGCACTGTTGCGCGCCGCGCGCAGCGCACGAGCCTGCGTTCGCGGCAGCCGGGGACCGCCGTCGCGTCGCACCTTCACCGCCGGCGCCGTGGTTACTAACCAGTCTGCACGCCCCACACATGTCGGACGACGAGAGGTATCTCGAGTTCCGCGCTGAGGCTGCGCCTAACCCGTGGGACGAGCGGCCCAGCGCCGACGGCCGCAATGTGTCCTTGCCGGCGCTGGGCGCGCCGCTCACTGAGAGCCCTGCGCGCCCCGGCCTGACGCGGCGCCGGCTCAGCACCGACCCGCTGGCCCTCGACGACGACGACGATCTCGCGAGCCTGGGCTTCGGCGGCGCGTGGCGCAGCAGCACCCTCGCTGGCCGGCACGGCGGCGCAGACTCTGCTGGCCTGCCGTCCGCGGCGAACCCGTTCGTGGACCCGGCAAACATGTCGATGGGCAGCGGCTTCGACGACCCGTTCTCGGGGCCCGCAGAGCCGCTGCCCGAGCACGAGGAGGACGAGCCGGCGGACCTGGTTATTTCCGTAGAGCCCTCGCATTCGCGGCCGCACACCAGCGCTGCGGACGCCGGCTCCGACTTGGACTCCGACTCGGGCTCGGGCTCGGGCTCCGACGCTGCCGCGCACCGCTACGCGTCTCTCGGCTCGCATGCATACTCACATTCACGCTCTAGCAGCGATGCTTCAGTGGCTAGCGCGGCGCGCGACTCCGCAGCGTCGCCTGAACCGCGCTCCCGCGAGGCAGACGTGCGCGCGGAACACCCCCGCGTGCCAGGCGGGCCGTCATCATCCCCTGGCCACGCCGGCCACTCTGTGTCACCGCCTGGCCGCTCTGCGTCTCCGTCTGGGCACTCCAGCCGCGCAACGTCGCCGCCGGGCCGCTCTGCACCATCCTCTGGAGAGCACTCTCCGCCGCCGCGCTACTCGTCCGGACCGGCGGAAGAGGCACCGCAGAGCATCACGTCGCCCAAGGCCCCGCTCGGCCACAGCCGTAACTCAAGCCACTACGAGTACCACCAGGACCCCACGGGCGCCATAGAGAAGCTGCGCGTTTACGACGACAGCGGCTTGCCCGTCGAGGACAACGAAGAGGGCGACGACAGCTGGGAGCCCATGGCCACCGTGGGGTCGTACGAGATCTACGACGACAAAAACAACCTGCTGGTCGAAATAGAGAAGGAGCAGGAGGCCACGGGCAACGCCGCCGCCTCGGGGTACACGCGCGTCGCCAACAACGACGACGCTGCCAGCGTCACCTCGCTCGACGACAAAACGGACTTCCTGTTCGACAGCCACCGCCCCACCGACGACGTCGATGCCGCCTTCCAGATGTCCACCACAAAGTCCATGCTCACGGACGAGCAGCGCATCGCCTACTGCGGCGTGTGCCGCCTCGGTCTTGCCGAACTCGGTGAGGCCGTGCGTGCGTACGGCCCTCGGGCGCGTCTTGCCCTCGAGTCGCTGCAGATGTGGGGCACAAAGGCCATCCTTCAGCTCTACCAGCACCTCGAGCTCAACAACGACGAGCAGCTCATGATCGAGTCGCTCGCGGCCCACCGGTTGCTGGCTGAGGACCTTACGCCGTGCCTCAAGCGCGTGCAACACGTCTCGAACGGCAAAATCGTGCAGGACAAGTCGGTGAAGGGTGCTCGCGCCGATGAGCTCCACGAACAGGTCCTAGATGCAACGCCAGCCGACCAGCCGCTCGAGGTCGACGTGCGCTGGACGGTCATGTGCGATCTGTTCCTCATCCTCATTGCTGACGGCGTGTACGACGCCCGCTCGCGCACTCTCCTTACGCTGCTTGGCTCAAAACTCGGCGTGTCCCCCAACGAGGTCGCTCAGTTCGAGCGCAAAGTCACTGATGTGCTCCAGCTCGACGAGCCGGCCGACCAGGACTGGACAGAGGAGGAGATCATCGAGGCCCGCAGGCGCAAGGCTTTACGTCGCAAGTACGCATACGTCGGCCTCGCAACTGTGGGTGGAGGCCTTGTGATTGGCCTGAGCGCTGGCTTGTTGGCTCCTGTTGTTGGCGCGGGCCTGGCCGCCGGTCTAGGCACTATTGGCATCACCGGCACGTCCTCGTTCCTGGCAGGCGCCGGCGGCACGGCCATCATTGCCTCGGCAAGCACCGCCATTGGCGCCCACGTAGGCTCGCGCTCAATGCTGCGCCGCGTGGGCCACGTCAAGACTTTCGAGTTCCGGCCCATCTTCAATAATAACCGCGTGAATCTGGTTATAGCTGTGGCCGGCTGGATGACGGGTAAGGACGACGATGTTCGTCTGCCCTTCTCTACCATTGACCCCGTAATGGGCGATGTGTTATCAGTGTTGTGGGAGCCCGAGATGATGCGCTCGCTGGGTCAGACCATCAACATCCTTGCCACCGAGGCGCTGGCTCAGGGCGTGCAGCAGATCCTGGCTGCGACGGTGCTCACAGCACTTCTCACATCGCTTCAGCTGCCGATGTGGCTCTCCAAGCTAAGCTACCTCGTGGACAATCCCTGGAGTGTGTCGCTGGACCGAGCCTGGGCTGCGGGCCTCATTCTGGCCGATACGCTTATCCAGCGCAACCTGGGCAGTCGTCCAGCAACCCTTGTGGGCTACAGTTTGGGTGCCCGCGTTATTTATTCGTGCCTTACGGAACTGGCTCGCCGCAACGCGTTCGGCCTCGTTCAGGACGTCTACCTGTTTGGCACACCGGTCTTCTATAGCAAGAAGAAGTTCACGACGGCGCGGGCCGTCGTGAGCGGCCGCTGGGTGAATGGCTACAGCAACAAGGACTGGATCCTGGCCTTCTTGTTTCCTGCCCGCAAGCGCTATGGAAGCGTGCTGGGCCTTGATCCCGTCCCCGACGCTGACAACGAGGCATTCAAGGTCGAGAATGTTGATTTCAGCGAGGAGATCGACGGCCACATGAGCTATCGGTCGAAGATGCCGCGGTTGCTGGCGCTGAGCGGCTGGGCCGTCATGAGTGAGGAGTTCGATGAGATCGATGATCCTGACCCGGAGCAGTTGCGAGAGAAGCAGCGGAAGCTCTTGCATGAGCTCGAGGCCACGGACAAGCCCAAGAAGACCGGGTTTTTCTCGTCGTGGAAGCTCGACTGGATGCAGCGGGCCAACGCGAAGCCGTCGTCGGCCGAGGCGGCGGGCGAAGGCACCGGCGAGGCCGGCGGGTTGTTCGACGTCGACGCCATCAAGAGCGAGCTCGGCAAGATGCAGCCCGAGATGGTGTTTGACGCTGACGCCGACGAGCAGCAGCCCATGGCCGAGGTTCCCACGGCCAAGACGGCGGACCAGCTGCCACTGGAGCTGATCGATGTCGAGCCCGAGCCGCCGCAGTCGTCGCTAGATTACGATGACCCAGCGTCGCCGAAGCCGGTGCCGAAGGCGTTTCGGTCTCACGCGGCGGAGCCCGAAGCAGGAAGACCCGCGGCGGCGTCTCCGCACCAGCGCCAACCGAAACTTGTTTTCGACGACCTGGAGTGAGACGTTTATTTATTGAATCATATGGAGTTAATAGTTAATAGCTATGTTTTCGCTATGATGCACGAACCGTGCAACCATGTGGGGCAGGCACCGCCAAACAGGAGCACCAGTAAACGCGCCGCGGCAGCCATAACTAGTCGCCGTGCATGCGTGAGTCCCCTGCGTCGTTGGCGTGGACGGGTTCATGCTCGCGAGCGTGCGGGCCCACGCCCTAGCCCCGACAACGGTGAGAAAGAGCAGTCAGTCAGGGGTTCAAACGTTTAGAGAACTCGGCAGCTGCAAGCGTTGTGCTACTACTGACCAACACGTAGTGGCGATGCCATGCTTCCTGCACGCACAAGGCCCATTTACACGGGCCTGAAGACGGGCGTCACGCGCCTGCAATGGCAGGCGCCGCCGCGCAATGTGTTTATAGCCAAAAAGGACTTCGATCCGGCGGTGCTGCCGCCGGTGCGGCAGTTCCTCAAGCACATGAACGAGAGCTATCCGGTGAACATACTGAGCACACCGGCCACCACCGCAGAGCTGGGGCTCCCGTACGTGCAGCCCGTGCAGGACGCGGCCGTGCTCAGGGAGAAGGTGGACCTCATGGTGACCATGGGCGGCGACGGGACGATTCTGCGAGCCGCGTCGCTCTTTCGCACCCAAGCACTGGCGATGCCGCCCATTCTGTCGTTCTCGATGGGCACGGTCGGGTTTCTGCTGCCCTTCGACTACAGCGACGCTGCGTCGGCGTTCCGCGGCGTTTACGAGGGCAACGCGCTGGTCACAAAGCGCTCGCGGCTGCGCGTGAGCATGCCGGGGTCGGACGAGGCCCTGCACGCGATGAATGACGTCACGATCCACCGCGGCGCGTCGCCGCACCTGGCGCAGCTCGAGATCGCTGTGAACGGGCAGCACCTCACGACAGCAATTGCCGACGGCGTGACCGTCTCGACGCCGACGGGATCGACGGCATACTCGCTGTCTGCAGGTGGGTCCATTGTGCATCCCGGCGTCGAGTGCATTCTGCTGACGCCGATCTGCCCGCGGTCGCTCTCGTTCCGGCCGCTGCTGTTCCCGCAGGACGCGCACATCTCGATCAGCGTGTCGTCCGGCGCGCGCGGGCACAGCGACATGTCTCTGGACGGCGAGGAGATTGGCCAGCTGGCCGTGGGCGACCACATTTCTGTCGAGGTGAACCCCGACCAAGGCGTGTGGTGCGTGTCGCAGGGCTCGGACACGGACGATTGGGTGCGGCACCTCAACGGCCTGCTTGGCTTCAACTCGAAGTTTGGGAAACTCGCGTAGTCCGCGCCGGTGGCGCGTGGGCGACTCTGGAAAGGCTCGACTTGTTGCGCAGCTTACAGCTCGACCCACGGGGTTTTTAGCTCGACGACCCACGGGGTTTTAAGCTCGACGACCCACGGGGCTCAGCTCGACGACCCACGGGGTTTTTAGCTCGACGACCCACGGGGTTTTAGCTCGTCGACCCACGGGGTTTTTAGCTCGACCCACCGGGTTTAGCTCGACGCAGGGCACGCTGTGGCCCACCCGCCGCGGGCTAGTTGAGCCGCTGAGCAGTCTCTACTCACACCTGTGCTCAGACGTCAGCAATGATGAATTAACGATTAGACATCTAAATAATATAGCCAGCGCCGGCTGCCTTCAGTCCGTGCTCTCGAGAAAGCGCCGGCTGCTTTCAGTCCGTGCTCTCGAGAACCTCGACGCGGTCGCCCACGCGCACAAGAAAGCCGTGGTCCTTGCTGTACAGGTTCAGGCCGAAGCAGGCGCGCCCGCCCTTGGCCATAACACGGAAGCGGTTCAGCTCAGTGACGGGCTGCTTCGACGGCCGCACGGCGCCCCTGTCTTGGTCGACAAGCGTGGCCGCGCAGCGCTCGCACAGGCGGTCCACAAACCACTCGTGCCCGCCGATGCGCAGCCGCTTCCAGTCGTCCTCGATCCACGGCTCGTCGGTGCGAATGAGCATGTTCATGCGGTAGCCCTTCGAGTCGACCCTTTCGTCTGTGCGCAGCTCAATGCGCTCCTCGACGTCGGCGCACGAGGCCGTCGTCATGAGCGTGCCCGGGAAGTAGTCCTGGAAGCTGCTGTTGAAGCTGCGGCCGCTCTCGGCAACGAAGGCGTCGGTCTCGGGCCCGGCCGACGGCACCGTGCGCCGCACCTTCGACGTGACCACCGTGACGCCGTCGTACTTCGGCTTGCCCGCCAGAAACGCCGCGAAGAACTGGCGCAGCTCGGGAAGCACGGCGCCCACGTCGCTGCAGACCATCCGCGAGCCCAGAAACTCCATTTCCCGCGAGGGCATGTCTGCCGGCAGGCGCGAGGTGTCCAGCGGCAGGCGGGCCTGGCGCGTCTGCCCGTCCTGCGTGTAGCGTACGGCAATGTCGCCGCCATCGATCTCCACGCCGACGCGCGCCAGCGACGCCTCCTGGCGCTGCGTCAACACGCTGTAGGAGCCGTCACGCGTCGGGTGCGCCAGGGCATACATGCGGTCGTACTGGAAGCCGTGCTCGTCGACGGGGCTCTCACGGACCTCGATGCCCTTCAGCGACTTGACGGGAAACACAAAGATGCGCTCGACCTCCATTAGCAGCAGTGGCAGCTCTCTCGCGACGGTGAGTCGAAGCACGGCCGGTGAGTCAATACGGGGCCCGAGATTAAGGGCCCGGGATTAAGGGCCAGACAACAGATAAGACCGCGGGGCTGGCGCCACGCTGAGCAGGCGCCACGCTGAGCAGGCTCTACGGCGCGGTTGTGCGCTGCCAGCACCGCGAGGGGCTGCGCTCTACCGGCGCAGCAGAAACCGCAGTGTTCACGCGTTGGCCGGAGCTGCGCAGGCATTCAGCATCCGCCACACGCCTGCGCACGGCGGCCTGCTTGGGTGCGGCCGCTTGCGTGAGGCCGCTTAGGTGTGGCCGCTTAGGTGTGGCCGCTTAGGTGTGGCCGCTGGCTAGTGGCTGCCCCGCTGTCCCGCGCTAGCGCAAGCGCGCTGCTCGAGCGTGGACGGCAGCCCGCCGCCGTTTTCTCTGCGCGCTGGTCCCTCAACCCGAACCCGCCATGACGGGGCCCGATGTCGCTACCCTGTACCCGCGGGTTGCTGCCCTAGCCCAGGCCCGCAGGGCCTCGGGCCGCACGGTGGAGGAGGGTTCGTGGAGTTATAGGTTCGTGGCGGTCTACTTCACACAGCTCACTTGCCGCCTTCTCGAGCGCTCGACCACTCCACATGCAGCAGGAATCGTGCTACGGCAGAGTGCACAGCGCCTTCGTGGCCTTCATGGCCTGGTTCACGGATGTGCTCGTGCCGTTCATTCCCATGACTGTGTTCAGCAGGCTGATCCAGTTCAGCGCCGACTCGACGTTCCGCCTCGTCCAGTGGTGGTCGCGGCTCCAGGGCCGCCCGCTGCCGCCGGGCTTCAACAAGAACTTCGAGGGCCGTCTTGCCGGCGTGAAGCCTGCGCAGGTGAAGTGGCTCGCCGAGTGCCCCGAGCGGGGCCAGAGTGACCCCGTCATTTTGTACCTGCACGGCGGCGGCTACGGCTGGGCGCTGCAGACGTCGCAGGTTGCGGCGCTGCGCGACATCTACTTCGGCGTGGGCAACCCGCGGCTGTCGATTCTTGTTTTGAACTACACAACCAGCGTTTACGCGGGCTACCCGACGCAGCTCAGAGAGACTGCCGAGGTGTACAACGCTCTGGCCGCCTCGACCAAGAACATCGTCCTTTTTGGCGACTCTGCCGGCGGGCACTTGTCGCTGCAACTCATGCGGCACATTGCGGCACCCGTGGAGTCCGTGCCGCGCGTCACGCAGCGGCCCGCCGCCTTTGTTGGCATCTCGCCGGCCGTCGACATGTCCGTGGACCCGGGCGTGACAGGGCACCGCAACACGCAGCACGACATTGTGAGTGTTCACATGATTCGCGGGTGGGGCCAGATGCTCGCGCGCGACGAGAGCCTGGTCCAGAGTCCGACCGTCCGCCTGCAGCTCGACCGCGACGTGGACTGGCACGCTGTTCTGCCGCCCCCGTCAAAGATACTCATTGCTTACGGCGGCCGCGAGGTCTTAATCGACTCGATCGAGACCTTCATCACGAACAACAACCTCAAGGAGAGGGGCTGTACCATCTACGCGCACCCGATGGACTTCCACGACAGTCTCATGATACTCGGCTCGCCCAGCCCCATGCTGAAGCCCGTCGTTGAGTTTCTTAAGAATCTCTGAGCCAGAGTTTCGGCTTTTATACATACCTAGCTGGCGATTAGCATAAACTACACTGTTTGTGTGAGCCCTCGAGCACCAAAACAGGCCCTTCAATTGCAAGAATTGATCATTTGTTCTGACGCTACTCGCCTTATAACAACACTGTCCCTCACTTTCTCGTGCTGTATTTGGGGGGGGGGAGTGGCTTGCAAACATCGCAAGGCCCATTCTCCACGTGGGCGGCAGCGGCATTTAGAAGCAGTGCTTCAAGGACGCCACAGCCACTTCGTAGAGAACGGCCCAGCAAACATCTATCCGTGACTACAAGTACTTAGACTAGCATGTGGCAAGCTGGCATGTCATTGGCCGAGACCTGCAGCGCTCGGCGCGCTTTTCATGCGTTGCGGGACTTTAATAAATTGAAAGTAAAGTCCACTGCCGCATACGGCACCGCAGCGGCGACAGCATCGGCTAGGTTCTCGTTGTGCATCTAATATACCAGGGCTCTTCTTCAGGCAGATTCGCTGCGCACCTTAGCGAGCGGCGTTTCCCGCGTGCCGCAGACGCGCTCATTAGGGCCGGGGTCAGGGTACACCCTGCCCCCCTTGCGGCTCACCCTAGCCCGCCGCATGCCCGGGGCGGCCTGTATATTTCGAGCCTTGTTTAGGCCGTGCACATTGCTCGTACACCTCAATTCGCAGTTTCACTTGCCACTACGAATATGGCAGAAGATTCGTGCTACGCCGGAGTGCCGAGCATCTTCGTGACGATCATGGCCTGGTTCACGGATGTGCTCGTGCCGCTCATCCCAATGCCGTTATTCACACGGCTCGTCCAGTTCAGCGCCAGCACCACATTCAAGGGCGCGGAGTGGCTGTTCTGGCTGCAGGGCAAGCCCCTGCCGCCAGGCTTCAACAAAACATTCGAGGGCACCCTCAAGGACGTGAAGCCCGCGGAGGTGAAGTGGCTGGCGGAGTTCTCCGAGCGCGACAAAAACGACCCCGTGATTCTGTATTTGCACGGCGGCGGCTATGGATGGGCCCTCCAAATTCCGCAGGTGGCCACCATGCGCGATATATACTTCCGCGTGGGCAATCCGCGGCTGTCAATCTTGGTCCTGAACTACACCACTAGTCTTTACGCGAGCTATCCGGCGCAGCTGAGAGAGACTGCCGAGGTCTACAACGCTCTAAGTGCTAGCTGCCGCAACATCGTCCTCATGGGCGACTCGGCTGGCGGACACGTCTCCTTGCAGCTCATGCGCCACACAGCGGCGCCCGAGCGGGGCGTACCGCCTGTAACGCAGACGCCTGCCGGTTTTGTAGGCATTTCTCCAGCCATGGAGATCTCAATGGGCCCGGAAGTGAAGACACACCGTAATGCGCGGGGCGATATTCTGAGCTTATACATGATGCGAGAGTGGGGCAAAATGTACGCCGGCGACGAGCAGCTGCTCCTGAGCCCCAAGCTGCGTGTTCACCTTGACCGCGACGTGGACTGGCACGCTGTTCTGCCGCCCCCATCGAAGGTCTTCATCGCCTATGGTGGCCGCGAAGTCCTGATCGACTCCATCGAGGCTTTCATCACAGATAACGACCTCAAAGAAATGGGGTGTACTATCTATTCGCATCCGCTCGACGTCCACGACAGTCTCATGATGATCGGCTCACCCAGCCCCATGCTGGATCCAGTGGTTCAATTCCTCAAGACGTTTTAAACATGTTTATGCCGAGTCCACGTTTTCCCGTTTGATGCGGCCCTCAAAAGCTACGACTACCTAGACTGCCAATCTCGTTCAACGTGAATTGCCTTGACATTGAGGTTAAGAGGTTCAGAGAGCCAGCCAATGAGGTCAGTCTCTGTTGTGTCTTTGCAATCGCTAGTTGTCGAGATGCTCGGCCATGACTACTTGTTTCTTTTTATAAACATGCTTACTGAGGCTAGCACGAACACCCTTGATGAACAACAACCCCCTTGACGAGTCCAGCAAGCAACTGATCTCAGCCTAGTTGTGTGGGTGGCTTGTTTAAGGCACGGTTTGTTGTCACCGCAGGCCAAGGTTAGGTACCGATCTTCCGTGCTGCAGCAATCAGGCGCCACCAGCCACGATTTACGCGGATCGGTATTGCTTGCGCTGACAGGCATTTGGTTCCGGCGTGCCCCGCAAGTATGTTGCCCTATCACGCTGCATGGATCGGCGCTGCTGCGGGGTGGCGACAAAGGCGGCGGTTGTGCCCTTGCCCTGGTTCTCAGGCATTTATGAAACCAACGGCCGCTCGCGGCCATTGCAGACACTCACTGCTGCCAGCTACTCACAGTTCACTACTCGATGACGGCACAGAATCCTTGTTACGGTCCGCTCATCTCCATACCATTGAAGGTTGTGGCGGTTTTGTCAGACTTGCTGCCAGCACGGCTTTTTGTGTATTTGTGGTATCTTTCGGCCGCATTGACTCTTGCTACGAAGTTTGCCATTGTTAAAGTAGAGTCGTTCATTCGCGGGAGGCCGTTGCCGCCCGCGTTCAACAAGCGCTTTGAGACGCCGTTGGTTGGCGTAAAGCCAACGCGTGTGAGATGGATCGCCGAGGCCCCCCAGCGCCGCAAGACTGACCCAGTGATTCTGTATTATCACGGCGGTGGCTATGGTGTGGCAATGCAGACACCGCAGATCAGCTCCTTGTGTGACTTGTATTTTAGAGTCGACAACCCGCGCCTGTCCATTTTGGCGCTGGAGTATACGACAAGTGCGTACGCACAGTACCCCACGCAGCTGCGCGAGGCCGCAGAGGTCTACAATGGGTTGACAAATACGAGCAGCAACATCATTTTGCTTGGTGACTCGGCTGGCGGCCAGCTTGGTCTGCAGCTGATGCGTCACAGTGTTGATCCTGAGCTGAGCGTCGCGCGTGTTACCCAAAAACCTAGCGCGTATCTGGGGATTTCACCTGCGGTCGACCTGAATGCGTGCAAGGACATGTCATCACATCCGAACTCTCGCTATGACATTCTGAGCGTGCCAATAATGCAAGTGTGGCCGCAGTGGATCTCCAAAGAGGAGCTGGTCCGTAATGGACGAATCATGCGCCTTCAGCTCGACACCAAAACGCACTGGGATGCTGCACTGCCACCGCCTGGTCGCGTCTTCATTTCATATGGTGGGCACGAAATCCTGCGCGATAGCATCAAAGGGTTCATCGAGGACACTGGCTTGGATAAAAAGGGAGCTGTCGTCTACTCACATCCACTGGACTTTCACGCGAGCCTGTGCTACGTTGGGTCTGCTAGCCCCGTCATGAAGCCTGCGGTTGAGTTCCTGAGGAGTTTGCTCTCGAACGACGCGAAAACCTGAAGCGCTTCAAGGCGGCAGTTAAGCTAACGTGCATGCCCAAGACTCGTCGTCGGTCACTTGACGTGTCCTGTTTTATATAGCTCATACTTACTTTTTTTTGTCTCATTACATTCAGCGCCTCCATTGAACAGCTGCGCCACGCTGGTGGAAAGTGAGTGCTCACCTCAATCAGGTACGTTTCATCTGTTCAAGCGGCCTGCCTGCTGCTATGCTCGAGGTTGGGGTCGCGGCCCTTGCCCTGAACACAAAACACGCAGCCCACCACCGCTACGTGTGTGACATAAACAACGCGCAGCCACAACTAAATTGTCGACATCGTAGCATGGCAGTACGACAGAGGAGCCAAGCTGGCGACCAGCCGGCTGGCCCGGCAAACCCAGTGGCGCTGAAAGAAGAGCCGCAAAAAATCGAGCCGCCACCCGGCAAGCGCGACTGGCTGCGACTTCTCATCTATATATGCGGCATCTATGCGTCGTTCCTGACGTGGGCGGTGCTGCAGGAGCGCATTGCCACGACGCCATATGGCCCGGATCTGCGCGTGTTCCGTGCTTCCAACGCAATCAGCGCCGTGCAGTCGCTGCTGGCGTGCTGTGCGGGCTACGGCTTCCTGCGCACAACCTCGGCGGCGCCGGTTGTGCCGCAGCGTCGTGCCGTGCTCGCGAACTACTTCATTGTCGCGCTGTGCCAGGCGTGCTCGAGTCCCATTTCGTTTGCGTCGCTGCGATATGTCGACTACGTCACGATGCTGCTCGCCAAGTCGTGCAAGCTTCTGCCTGTGATGGCCGTGCATCTTTTGCTGTACCGCCGGCGCTTCCCTCTATACAAGTACGTTGTAGTGGCGTGCGTGACTGTGGGCGTCAGCGTCTTCAGCATCTACCAGCCGTCTGCCAAGGCGCGGGCTGGGTCCGACAACGCGGCAGTGGGGTTCCTTCTGCTCGGGGCCAGCCTTTTTCTAGACGGTCTCTACAACACGACGCAGGACCAGATGTTCCAGAAATATGGCCGCAGTGGCGAGGTCTCAGGTCCGCACATGATGGTGATTCTGAACTTCTTTACGGCGGTCATTGCGCTTGCCGCCTTGCTGGGCGGCCGCGAGGAGCGAGGTGAGACGCTGTGGTTCTTGGCAAACCACCCGCTTGTATTCAGGGATATTGTTTTGTTCGGGCTTTGCGGGGCTGCGGGTCAGATCTTCATTTTCCTTACGCTGGAGCGGTTTGGCTCGCTTGTGTTGGTGACCACAACAGTCACGCGCAAGATGTTTTCGATGCTGCTTTCCGTGGTTATGTTCAACCACAAGCTGACGCAGATGCAGTGGGTTGGTGTCGTGTTTGTTTTCGGTGGCATTGCGGGCGAGGCGGTATATAAGCAGCTGCAGAAGAAGTGATGGCGACAGTGCAGGCCTGACTGAGAGTGCAACTCAGTCTATCTAGAACTGTATTACTCGGAGCAATGAAAGCATATGTGCAGCAGCAAGGCTGGCTGCTCAAAAGACGGTCTTTGTGGTCCATTCGAACAATGAGAATGGCGCGCATCAACTAGCCACAAGTGCTTGTACTGGATGTTTGCAAGTGGGGGCGAGGCCCTCCAATCGCCAATTACTAGACCAGCACTCTTACGGTGAAAAAAAATCTCCAAAGCATCGCATCATCATCACAAAATGAGACGCAAGTAGGCTAGCCACAGCTTAGAACATTTATTGAGAGTGGTCTTGAACTCGCAAGTCTAAATCAGTATATACGGATAAACAGCACACTGCGCTTGATTGCTACGGCTCAGCCGCGAGCCAGCCTACAGAAAGACTGTGGCGTCAAGCTCGAATCCGGAGCATGCGAACGGGATCTCGAAGTTCTGCAGCACCTCAGGGTGCAGCACGCCGAGGTGGCCAATGGTGCGCGGCTCGTCGCTGGCCGCCTTGCGCAGCACAATGCGGGCGCCGCGCCCAGGGAAGTAGTGGGCCAAAGACGCGTCCTCCTCGAGCCAATAGGAGCGGTCGGCGGCGCGGTCGGCGCTGCCCATGGTGTAACGCATCATCTTGAGGAGACGGTCCAGCAGGCCGTGAGGCACCTCGAAGGCGGCTGTGGTGCCCGCGTAGATGGCGGCGAAGTGGCGCTCATTGCGGGCGCGGCGCTCGGCGCTGAGGTCCTTGAAGACGACGTCGCCCGACTCAAACACCTTGAGGGGCAGGGCGTGGTTACGGTTCTCGCGGATGGTCTTCAGCACGCCGGGCAGAAGCGTCGTGCGCACGACTTGGTACTCCACAGTCTTCGGGTTCGAGAGGTGCACGGCCGTGCCGTTGTCGTGCGTGCGTAGCCAGCCGAAGTTCTCCTCCACGCTGCAGAGCGTGAGAGGCATGACCTCGGCCCAGCCGGCCTGCGCAGCCTCGCGGCGCAGAATGTCGGCGACCTTGTTCACAAGCAGGGGTGTGCCGATGCTGCCAGCGGTTCCCGGAAAGACGCGCTGGAGGCTGTTGAAGCCGTAGCCGATGCCAGCGTCCTCGACAATGTCGCACTCATGCAGGATGTCCGGGCGCGTTTTGGGGATCTCCAGAGCCAGCTTCGCGCCCTTGACCTCGCCGTGCAGCATCATCTTGTTGAGCAGCTTGAGCAGCTCGGCGCCGCTGAGGTCGAGGCCGAGCACCGAGTTCAGGTAGGCAATGTCGGCGTCCATCTTGTAGGGGACATCCAGCGTGGGCAGCAGCGCCACGGGCTCGCGGTTGTCGGCATAAGCGACCTCGACGGCCTCCACGGTGAAGGGCTCGGCCGCGTACTCGGCGAACATGGCGACAACCTCGTTGAGCACGATGTCGAGCTTTGTCCTGTCAGTGGCCGTGAGGTCAAAGAAGATGTCGCGCGTCTCGAGCGTGATCTTCGTGTGGTCCGAGTTGATGAGCGGCGGCAGCGATAGCACCGTGTCGGACTCGTCGACAAACAGCGGAAACACGGGCTTGTCGGCGATGAGAGGCACGTACCGCGCGAGATGCTTGTCCACGTTGAGGTAGTGCTCGACAATCTCGGGCCCGGTCATCTCCTTGGTCTGGTTCAGCGGACGGAACTTGACGAGCTCGGGCTTCACGCCGCGGTAGCGGAGGTTGCCCTGCACCTTACTGAGGTCGTGCGTGCCCAAGGACACGAGAGAGCGGTTACGGCACAGATTTGTGTGCAGCTTGTCCTGCAAAGCAATGAAGCTCTTGTAGCGGCGGGGCGTGAACGTGACGCCGCGCAGAACGGCGGCCGCCGCGTAGGGGCGCACCTGCGCGACCTCGGGCTCGATCGTGAGCCGCAGGGGCTGCGCGGGCTTGACGACGGTGTACTTCGGCGCGTCACGCTTGCCGAGATAGACCGCAAGGGCGCGCACGAGGCCCTCGAAGCAGAGCATGTCGTAGCGGTTCGCAGGAATCTCGATCTTGACTGTCGCGCGCTCCTCGCCGCCCTCGCCGGCCTCGAGCCACTCGTCGAGCTCGATGCCATAGGTGAAGCACAGCTCGTCGAGCTCGTGCTCCGTGTACGACTGGCCCAGGGCCTCGAACAGGTCCTCACGGTCGACCGATATCGTCGGCATCTTGAAAAATTCGGAGAACGCTGACTGTACGAGATATGGACAAGGACGACTACAACACGGCGACGCCGAGCTGTGACGATGCAGCAGGACGTAGCGAGAAGAAATCTAGATAATAAATTACGCAGTCTATTCAGGGGGGAAATATTAACTCGGCTTCAGCTTGGACCTGGATCTGGCGCTGGCGCTAGCGTTCGTGCTGGCTCGCTCATGCTTCTTGGCTTGACGAACTCCTGAGCGCCGGGCACAGCATCTAGATACGTAAGAACGTAGGGAGACAGATCAAGTTGACGTACATAGAGAGATTTAGAGCTCAGCTTTGAGCGCGGGCGCGGAGACGAAGCCCTTAGTCTTGTCCGTGTTGCCCAGATTAGATTGGCCCCCCTATTGTGAGTTCTGCTAAAGCTTTATAAAGGCGAGCGGTCAGTCAAGCATTCTAGTTGACGGCGCGCTCGCCTTCACTTGTCGTTCGAAGGAGGTCACAATTGGAAACAACAAGTAATGCGCGATCGGCGCGCCGGCCAGGCAGAGTTTCTAACGCTCTGCGCTCTGCGTTTTGCGCTCTGCGGCATTTTTGGTAACATGCTAATCAACAACATGAGTGGCCGACCTTTTTTTTTCTCTCTGTGGCGCTTATGCATGCAGGACCGGCTGCTGTGGGGCAGTGGCAAACACACACATGCGCAGAACCACACAAAATGTGCGTGCCCCTACCCACGCCGCAAAAGCCCGAGCTCATGCGTGCGCCTGACACCTAATTCTAAGTTGAGTTCCTGAGCTGGGTCTTGCAAGCAGGCTTCCACAGCATTGCAGAGCTCCTTGGGTAATGGAGCAGGCCACGCGCGCATTGGGCTCGGCGTGCGTCCGCGAGCAGCGTGCGCACAGCCGAGCCGAGCCGTCCTGTCAGGTCGGTGCCGGGCTAGGGCGAGTGGCCAGGTGACTGGCGGCTGCTTCTCCATCTCCTCGCGCTCAGCAGCACGCAGAAGGGCGCTGTGACGTTTGCTCCCCAGTGCGCGGCAGGTTACGTACGCGAGAGGCGGCCGACCCGTCTGTGTCTAAACCAGCGCGCGAATTACCACTTGAGGTACCCGGCCGCTCGACCAGCGATTCGAAAATTCCGCCGTCCAGTACAAGTGCTTCCAACCCCAAGATGTACGACTACCTTATCAAGGTGTTGCTTATCGGCAACTCCGCGGTAGGGAAGTCGTGCATCCTCCTCCGGTTCTGCCAGGACGAGTTCACGCCGAGCTGGATTGCCACCATCGGCATCGACTTCAAGATCCGCACCGTCGACCTCGACAACAAGCGGGCCAAGTTCCAGGTCTGGGACACCGCCGGCCAGGAGCGGTTCAAGACTATCACCACCGCGTACTACCGCAGCGCCATGGGCTTCCTGCTGGTGTACGACGTGACGGACGAGAAGTCGTTTGCCGACATCCGCGAGTGGCACAACAACATCAAGGAGCACGCGCGTGACAACGTCGAGATCATTCTCGTGGGCAACAAGAAGGACATTGAGCAGAACCGCGTCGTGTCGACGGAGCAGGGCCAGGCGCTAGCCGCCGAGCTGGGCGTGCCCTTCGTCGAGGTGAGCGCCAAGACGGCCGAGGGCGTCGACCAGGCGTTCCTGATGCTTGCGCGGAACATCCGCGACAACATGGGCATCGACACAAACACCGCCAATAAGAGCACCATCAAGGTGAACAACGAGCAGTCCAGCAGCGGCGGCTGCTGTTGAGACGTGACTCGGCGGGCTTCGCAGAGCCGGCGCAGAACTCACGCGGGAACCAGTGTGTTTCGTTCGTTTATTTTATTAGTTTTTGTCGCTACGTATGTTACATCAAATCATGCCGATCCCGGGCCAGGCTAGCGCCCGCCGCCGACGCGTCGTTTCGCCGTCGACGCGTAGTCAACGGCTCGCCGCCAACAGGTGGTTAATGGGGGCCAACGCAATGTCGAAACCCCGCCGTCTACGGACTGCAAGGACTTCCGTTGGTATGCGCCCAGTGTAGTGCCAGGGTCCCTGCTCATGAAATGAGCGGGAGCAGACGGCAGAACCCCAGACGGTAGAACCCCAGACGGTAGAACCCCAGACGGTAGAACCCCCACCACCCAGCCTTTTGACGCTGGCAACTTGTCCAGAAGAACGCGCGATGGGACAGCGTATCCAGGCAACTGCCACAAGCGCACCCGGTTGCCAAGCGCCAAGCTACGCTCGAGTTTTCTTTTACCAGAAGAGCATTGTTCATACGCTGCTACAAGCGGCGGCTGCCAAAGTTAATCGTGCGGTTCGTGAGACTTCACGGCGTGCGCGACCCACTGATCCGGCAGCGGGTGCTCCTCCAGGTCCTCCCATACCTTGTGGCTGGCCAGTTGCTCGGCCAGGCGGAACTCGTCCGCTGCCTGCACGAGAATCTCCTCGACCAGGCCGGATCCAACCTGCTGCTCGATCTCCTCGCGCGAGCCGCCGGCGCGCACAATTTCGCGCCGCGCCTCCACAAGGTTTTCGACGGCGGTGCGGTACACGCTAGTGGGCGGGAATTTGTCCTTGATCAGAGCCAGTGTGTGCTCATAAACGCTCAGTAACGCCTCGTTGGGGCTCGGGTGCTCGAAAAGCCCGGTGAGGCCCGTCGGATTGCCCTCCACGGGCTTGATGAGGATCTCGCCCTTGCCAAGCCGCGTGTTCACGCTAAGGTAGACGTCAGCAAGCTCGGGCGTGGCAGCGACTTTGCCCTCGAACGTCTCTGGCGTCGCCGGGGGGTCGAAGTTGGTGCGGTCCTCGGCAAGATACGAGTCCGTGAGAGCGCGGTCGATGGAGCGGTCGACCTTGCTGAAGTTCTCCTCGATCCGCTTCACGCGTTGCAGCAGCACACGCGCACCTCGCATTTTCGCAGTCCACGAGTCCGAGTTAGCGTTTTAGCCTATGATAAACGGTGCTTTTCAGCTGATCGCCACAGCATACGTCTAGATACGCGATACGCTTACTGGTGCGGCGACGCCAATTCCGCGCGCGGGCTGGGGCTTACTTTACTTTACTTGCGTTCTCTTTGCCGCCGGCGGCTGTCGATGAATCAACGCGGAAATTTCATTTGTAGGGCGGGCCGTATTCACGGCGTCTCACATTTCACATGTCAAACCACTTCATGGCGTAAGGAGAAATAGTATGTAATTTTTTATACGCATTGTATCACGTTCCATAGGTCAAACCACTCCGGGGCGTAAGGAGGAATGATGTGTGTGACTTCTTAACATTCATTGCTCATTTAGATATCAGTGGCCACAGCGACAAAGCCCCTCGAGAAAGCAGCTTATCATCTATCAGGGGTCGTCGCTCAGGGGTCGTCGCTCTGTCAATTACTCGTGGCGGACAGAGGCATTTTAAGGACATACTTAGAGACCAAATAGCCAGCTAGACGGCGCACGTCTCACCTTGCATGTGCCGAGCCTGATCTACGCGGAACGCGCCTATGTTTAGCATTTTTAACGGTCATTGCTCTATGACTTTTCTAGCGGTCGCTTTGTTCTGCTCATCGTGATAGTTGCGTGCTTATTTATATTCTCGATTCTCGCGCAATCGTCGCACAAAGCTTGCGTTGAATGCGCCAGTATGCAGACTATAAAACTTGGGGCGCCATGTTTGAGCAATGACGGCGACGGTGGTGACGACTCTGTTGTTTCTGGTGCGTGAGAGAACTTATACATGCAGCCTGCAGAGCTGTAATCAGCTTAATGACGAGGTAATATTGAATGAAGAGCGCAGAGGGAGAGATTAAGGCTGTTTTCGCGGAGCTCTGACACCACGATGTGGCAGGCCGCAACGCCGGCGATTATGAAGGAGGTGATGCGTTTTCCAAAGAAAGCGGCATAAACACAGTAGCCACTGCATTCTGAGCGGCCGTGATGGTGCTTAGCACAGTGGCACGCACCTCACTGAGCAGTGCGCCTCTCAGAGTTTTTTTCTCTCTTTGCAAGGGCGTGCCATTTCCAGCTCCAAAATTCTACAAGAGACCTTAATGAGACCGCATATTAGTAGGGGACTATAGGCATGTTGAGAGGCGCATTGGGTGGTTGTTTACCGCGCACACCGTTCCATGGATCCACAGCAGAGTGTGATGTCTCGCATGTTTGCAGGGCATGTTAGTATTCCTCCACGCATGATGAAAAGCGCATTGGACGGTTGTGTCTCGCGCACCGGTGCGGCTCTAAAGATTCACAGTAGACCGTATGTCCCGAATTTCAGTGCAGCACTCCACGCATAATGAGAGGCGCATTGGGCGGTTGTGTCTCGCGCACCGGTGCGGCCCTAAAGATTCACAGTAGACCGTGTGTCCCGAATTTCAGTGCAGCACTCCACGCATAATGAGAAGTGCATTGGACGGTAGTGTCTCGCGCACCGATGCGGCTCTGAAAAGTAAACCGTATGTCTCGCGCATTTTAATAGGAGTAGTCGAAGCCTGGTAATAACTGCGCTGGCGTTTGTGTGCGGTGTAGCATGAAGAAGTGCATTGGACGGTAGTGTATGGTGTAAGATGCCTAGCTCAGACAGATGCTGTAGCTGTCTCGCATGAAACTGCGCCTTGAGCGGAAGTCTAAGGCCGAGCAGAAGAGCGGCCCAGACTCGAAGTGCAGCTGCCTTAGATTGCCGCCAAAAAAAGTAAGTAGCTGGTTTCGGTCGCGGGTAAGATTGGGAGCTGTTTTGCATTTAAGTCATTACTCTAGTGGTTGATTTAGTATGCGGCCGTGGCCTGCGAGCGTGGGTGCTTGTCGCTGACCACCTCGTCGACAATGGCGACAGCCAGGTCCTCGACGCTGATGGCGCTCTTGCCCTCGCTGTCGCGCACAATCGTGTCCGTGCCAACGCGGAACTTGCGCGTCTTCTCGCCGTCGCCCAGGCTGATCGGCGGGCAGTAGAACGTCCAGTCAACCGTCTTCTCCTCGCGCAGCTCGTTGAGGAACTTGAGGCCGGCCTCGGCCTTCGGCTTGTACTCCTCGGAGAAGTTCTTCGACTCAAACAGGATCGGCCCGTCGGGGCTGACCTTCAGCGTGGCCGCGGCGCCCACAACAACGAAGCGGTTCACCTTCGCCTTGTGCAGCGCCGCAAGCAGCGTCGACGCCGGGATGGTGTGCTGCATGGCGCTCACAAGAACGTCCACATCCTTCAGTTTCTCCGCAAGGTCGTCGGCGCTGGCCGCGTCGCCCGTGATGCCCGTGATGCCCTTTCCTTGGTACACCTTGCTGGGGTCGCGCGCAATCGCCTTGACCTCGAAGTTGCCGCGCTCGGCGAACTCCTTCACAATCTGGGTGCCAATGAAGCCGGTCGAGCCAAGTACAAGAATCCGCTGTGTCATTTCGTTCTGTTTAAGATCAGTGCTGTGTCCGTGCCAGCTAGCGTGCGTAGCGCCGTCTTTTATACACTTGGTTGTCGATGTGTCGTAAGCGGCGGGGCGGGGGCACCCACGCTGCAGGCAGGGCTTGATGTCTGCATGGGGCGGCTAAGAAGCACGTAGATTTCTAGAGCTTGGGTGAGGCTGACGCTGTGTTCACCTAACCTACAGGTGATACTTGCGCGTAGTAGCACACCAGCATGCTGCGCTTTTGAGTGCCTGCACTACTTCTCGACTGTTTATACCACTGGCTCTGTGATCCCGCTGATTGCTCCCAGGGTCCGGCTAGTACCCACATGACGTCTGGCTGCCGAGTTCGTGACTATATGCGCATGAAGGGTACGGGGACCTGCGGCAGCAGCCGCGGGCCGCGCGTTATTTTGGTGACAACAGCAATTGCTGCTGGCCGGCCCGCGTGGTGAGCCAAAAGCGTGCCGCGGGAGCGGTGTGCGCGGCGTCTCGAGCGTCGAGTGCGAGTGGGTTGTTTGTCAGTGTGGTGAATTTAGCGCGCGGGTGCCGCAGTCCCACCTGGAGTTGTGGAGCCCCGGAGGTTGAGGGGAGCGACAAATGCCTGGCGTGCAGGTGGTTACAGTCGTGCGATCTGTAGGGTACGATGCACGGTACTTTTTGTCACTGTTTAGCGAGTTTGCCTCACCACCTGGCGGACATACAAGTGCCGCAGAAAGAAGACTTTAGGAGGAAGACTTTAGGAAGAGGAATTTGGCAGATAATCCCTTGGGTTGGTTAACCGGTTCGGTTTAATTTTTTACTGTCCGTGAGAGCAGTCTCGCGCCCTTGCGTTTCTGCGCGAGTAGTCTAGCCCTGAGTACAATGCTTGTTGTTGACTCTGTGTGAGCTATGCCTCAGTAATTCAGTCAAGTTTATGAGAGAGAATATACAATGGCAGCTCTAACAAGCGCAGAAAGAAAGCGCAGAAAGAAGCAGCAAAAAGAGGAAACTGCAGCACCTTCTGTTCTCGTATGGTCTCCCACTACAATACTTGGTAAGGCCCTCAGGTGTTTAAATAGGACTGATCGGACGGGAAGTCTTGTATTCACCTGGGTTTGGCCGCAGCTGAGTGTAGATGTGGTGCAGTTGAATATACCGTGCTTTTGGGTTTCAGCAGCCATGTTGTGGGGTGTGGTCGGCCCAGCGAGCGCTTGCGAGCGTGCGTTTAAGATAAGGTATTGCCTCGGATCCAGGTGATCCCACTTGCTGCAGTGCCTTTAGGGGCACAGGCTAGACAATCTTTCCATTGTCGACCGCTATGTTGGTGCCCGTGATGTTCCTCGACTTCACTAGAAACAGAATCCCGCGATGTTCCTCGACTTCACTAGAAACAGAATCGCCTCGGCAATTGCCTCGGACTGGACCCACCCCTCGATCGGCAGGCCGCTCAGCGTGCTGATGTCGATGCCCTGTGCCATTCGCGTCTGCGTGAGGCCGGGGGTGACCGAGTTCACATGAATGCCTTTATAGCCCAGCTCGCGGGCGAGCGAGCGAAGCCAGCCTTCGTTGCGCCATACACTGCTGTACCCGCAGCGCCTCTCAAGGCCCCGATTGAGGACACAAATACTGAGTGGGCGGGCGAGTCCGGAGGACGCTTTGCGGCAGCCTTCACGAAAGAATTCGTGAGCGCAATGGGAGACAAGAGATCCACGGTGGCCATGCGGTGCCATTCCTCGTCGGCGTGCTCGGCCGTGGGCGCGGACTGCAAGGCGCCGGCACTGCAAACGGCGCGGCGGCCACGTCGCCCAGATCGAGCACCCAGACGTGGCGCGTCTGGCCCGGCCACACGGCGAGCTGCGCCTTCACGGCGTTGAGGGCGTCGCGCTGCAGCCGGCCTGGGATAGCTTGAGGGCTGTGGCGGCGCCAGGGGACGCGGGCTTTGCGTTTCCTAGCGCGCTGGACTAGCGCGCACTGCACTGTGCCGCTGATTGCAGATATGGCTGCCTCTTGAGGGCTTCTTTAGCGCGCGGCCGGCGCAGTTTGCGCCGCGCGTCAGGCGCGGCTGCCGTCGAGTTCGCGCTTCTGCAGCAAGCTTGCCCAAGGCACACAGTGCAGAGGCACCCGCAGACCAGATACTTTCCTGAGCCGAGAGTGAAGCAGACACTAGCTTTGTAGGCGGTGCTGGGCGGTGCGGCGCGTGCGCGGCGCGGGGCGCGTGCGAGCCAAATGGCGAAGGCAGGCGACGGCAGCCCAAGTGGCCGGCTTACATTAGCAGGCTTTCTAGGCATGTCGTCGGACTCGGAAAGAGAGCTGTTCGGCGCGGACGCGGACGAGCGCCAGAGCCAGAGCTCCGAGGACGAGCGCATGGAAGTAGAGCGCGAGCCGGTGCACCGGCCGGCCACGCTGCGGCGCTACGCGCCGAGCCACCGCGTTGCGAAGGCGTACGTGGCGCGCGTGCCGGCGTTTCTGCGCTGCGACGCGCAGCCGTTTGACGCGGCGCGGTTCCGCGAGGCGCACAAGCACGACGAGGACGTTGCGCTCGAGGCGAACGCGCTGCGGTGGCGCTACGCCGGCGACCAGGACGCGCAGAAGGTGACGCGCGTGTCGAACGCGCGCATTGTGCAGTGGTCCGACGGCAGCCGCACGCTGCAGCTCGGCAGCGAGCACTTCGAGGTGAAGACGCACCGGCAGGGCGATCCTGCGTTTGTGTGCACGCAGGACGAGGACTCGGGCTTGCTGGCGACGCGCGAGGTTGTGAACGAGACCATGACCTTTCTGCCCACGTCGACGTCGAGCGCCACGCACACACTGCTGGCGAAGGCCATGGCGCGCCGGCAGCAGAGCGGCAACGTGCGCGTGGGCAGCGTCGAGACGACGGAGGACCCCGACAAGGTGCAGCGTGAGATCGAGCGCGCCGAGGCGCTGAAGGAGAAGGCGCGGCGCAAGCTGGCTGCCCAGCGCGACGACGTCGTCAGCTACACGGACCGCACGGAGCGGGCCGGCCGCGACACGGCCGACGACGACGCCGAGGCTGCTGACGACGACGACGAAGAGGAGGAGGATGAGGCGTACAGCTCGAACGCGAGCGTCGTGGACATGGAAGAGGACGAGCTGGAGGCGCAGGGTGACCGCCTGCAGCGCATCAAGGCGCAGGAGGAGGCCGCGGGCGACGAGGCGCGCGCGGCGAGCGCGGCGAGCGAGTCTGCGAAGGCGCGGCGCATGGTGGACGACGACGACAGCGAGTGAGGCCTGGTGCTACGCGCTGCTGGGCTGGCCCTGCTGGGCTGGCCCGAGAGTCCAGCCTGATTCGCAGTTCCAGGGTTGGCTTGCCGTCGTGGCGTGGCCTTGCCGGGGCAGTTGTTTTGTGCTGTGTTGTGTTGCGTTAGCGCACGTTCTTTGGCTTTCGCGCCTTGCGTCCACTTCAGCTATGAGCAACTTTGCTTCTACTTTCTACACGGCGTTGCTTATGTTTTGTTACGACATTACGGGGTCTACACTAGGGCGGCGCTTGCTAGACGGTGCTGTTCGCCAGCACTTCCTTGATGGCCTCCTCGCCGCTGGGCAGCTCGCCGCTGTCCATCTGGCGCTGCACCTCGGCCAAGAACTTGTGCGACTCCGGCGTGGCCTTGTCAGTCGCGTAGAGGGCCTGGTACTTCCGGTCGCGCGGGTAGTGCGTGATGTAGTAGTAGGCGGCGAGCTGCTCGTCGCCCGCGTCGGGCTTCTTCAGGGCCCGCACAGCCTTCTTCTTCTCCACAAACTTCACCATGTGGTACTTGCGGGAGTTCTTGATTTCGACGTTGCGTCGCTTCGACACGTCGAGCTCGCGCTTGAACGACGCCACGGCGCGCTCCGCCTCGGTCTTCTTTGTGGCAGCCAGCCCGGGCTTGCGCAGCAGCCGTTCTAGGTCGCGGATGCGCTTCTTGATCCGCGCGGTGCCTGCATTGGGTGATAGGCCGTTGATGCCCATCGCAGAAGGATCGGGTCGGCTGCCAAAAAAAATTAATTATGTAAATATGCCCTCCGACACGCGCGCGCGGGCACGTCGAGCCGGGGCCGGCCGGGCCTTTTGGCCGGGCCGCAGTGCATTAATTGGGCCGGTGCTCTACTTCTAATTAATTGAGCCTTAAATTCAGAGCCGTGAAAAAAAAAAGGGCGCTGTTTGGCACCCGGTTTGTGGCGGGGCGGCCGCTTGTGGCGGGGCGGCCGCTTGTGGTCTGAGGAACTCGTCTATCCGTTCCTCTCTTCAGTTCTCGCTTCTCGGCCGCGGCCGAGCTTGTGCATACCGGTTTGGCGGCGTGTTGTGCGAAGCGGGTGCTCTTATGTAGGAATGCTGCCCGAGATCTGCTATGTCTTTGGCACGGCGTCCTTAGTGCCAGGTTTACCGAACAGGGTCTACCGAATTGGGGCGTATTGTGCGAGGTCTGTAGTGCAAAAATAACGCGTCCAGGCCTCCGATACTGGCTCTTTAGTACGGGTTCCGTGCGGCTGGTTTTTTAGTGCAAAATCTTAAGTGCTGAATCCCTAGTGCTGAATCTTTAGTACGAGCTCTCTACGGGATCTCTAGTACGGCAGTTTAGTACGGTTCTCTAGCACGAGGTCCTTACCGTGCGATCGTCAGCACGGCCTTCAGCACGGGCTGTTCAGGACGACCCGACCTCTTCAGCACGGGCTTTTCAACACGACGACCTTACTGCTTGGTTGCCGCGCCTCAGCATTCGCCACACGCGCGAGCCGCTTTTCGGGGGCCTCTCTGCTTTCTCGGCAAGGACGCGCAGCAATCAGCCCATGCCCATCATCTGGGCCATCTGGTTCCCGTCCGTCTTCATGGACTCGTCGATCATCTTCTGCGCGCTGAGCGCGGGCGAGACGCCCGGCAGGATCTTGTGGATCTTCATGTTGCGCGGCACGGCCAGCGGGCTCAGCGAGTCGAACTGCGTGATCGTGCGGTACATGCCTTCGCGCGCGGTGTGGGGCGACGCCGGGTGTGCGCGCATGTGCTCGCAGAGGCGCGCGTAGACGTCGCGCTTCGTCTGGCCCGCCGGCAGGCTCACGCGCACGCGGCCCGGGTTCGCCCAGTCCTTCGGGTGCCGCTTCGTGAGCTCGAGCGCGGGCTCGATGTCGAGCGCGCGGCACGCGTCGGCTATCATTGTCGCCAGCGGGTTCTCCACGGCCACGCTGCGCGGCACGCGGCGGCCCTCGCGCGCGCTGCGCGCCTTGTCGAAGTACAGCGGGTAGATGACCTTCCACTCCTTCAT
>JANIWL010000054.1:0-27436 GCA_030705075.1 Entelexis geochares | reverse complement strand
GGCCTGGCGTGCAGCGGCCGGCTGCGTGTCCCGCGCGGGTGTTGCCGCGGGAGCGTCGGCCGGCAGCGCGCCAGCCTGGCGCAACAGCTCGCGCGTGTGCGGGTACGAGCTTACGCGCGTATAAACAACGTCGATCTGCCGCAGCGTGGTGTCGCCCGCAAACTGCTCGCGCAGCTGGCCCAGCACGTCAAGGAGACGCATTAGAACCTTGACGTGCGTCGCATGCGCGGTGCCGAGCTTTGTGAGGCACGCGGCCGTCGCCGTCGACGCGATCTCGCGCTGCGTCGCAGGCCCGCAGTTCTGCGCCAGCGCATTCAGCAGCGTCAGGCTATACAATTGGATGTTTCCGTTGCCCGTGTTCAGCCGCTGGCACACGGCCTGCACGGCCAGCGGGCCGTTCTTGTCCTGGCGCTCGTTCACGAGGTTGCACGCGTCGATGATGAGCGACCAATCCTCGCGCGTGAGCGCCTCGTCTGTGGCCTTGATTACGGCCTTGTCAACCGGGGACGGCTCGCTCGAGAATAGCCCCATGTGCGGTCCCTAGAAGCGAATTGCGGGTTGTGGCGCACTGGCGGGTTTCGAGCAGCTGCTGCTCAGCTAAGACGTCAGCTGCGGCGGCGTGGGCTGGCGGCGGCTGGCTGCTGCTGGGACGACGCCGGCGGCGGAGCTTCTACCCAGCTGACAGCGTGCTGACTACGCGCGAACGTTCCGCGCTGACCCGCTGACTTGCTGACGCAGCGCTGACTGCTCTCGGGTGTCGGTGGTTTGTCCCGCGTCCCAAGCTGGCAAGATAGCGGAGGACGACGCACCGCCTGACCAAGGGCGCAGCCAAACTCGCAGCGCTTGCCCTAACCACCATTAAAATGGCAGCACGCGTAATCGGCCGTTGAGCTCCTTCATCATCACACAAAAAAAGCGGCCTCCGCACCCTCAGTCTTTGCTCCACACTCGCACCCAGCTTTCCGACCATGGCTAATAGACGCAGAGGCTCGAGCTTTGGCCCCATGGATGTGGGCGACACGCAGGGCACGTCTATCACCACGGCGGTGTCGAACAACAAGGCCCACGCCAACCGCCGCAGCCGCGCCAAGGCCGCGGCCGACGACGGCAGCGCGAAGAAGACAGGCGCAAAGCCCGTAAGTAGCAGGCCCCGCCCGCCTCAGCGCTCCCTGCTTGCGCGCCTGCTGCTCTCGCGCACCTGGGTCATGCCCCTGCTCATTATCACCGCTGTCTACGCGTCGTATTACGTCTATGCGCGCGACGACCCAGACCACTGGCTGCACATGGTGGTCAAGCTCTCGTACCGCCAACCGGGTACTGACCTTTACGGCAAGGGCCGCCGCGACTGGTACTTCCTTGCCTTCCACGTCGTCCTGTTCACGTGGCTGCGCGAGTTCTGCATGCAGGTCGCTCTGCGGCCCATTGCCTATGTTCTGGGCTTGCGCACGAAGCACAAGGTCAACCGCTTTCTTGAGCAGGCGTACTCGCTGCTCTACTACGGCATCACGGGCCCTGTCGGGTTGTACATCATGAAGTCTCGTGCGCCGGAGCTGTGGTACTTTAACACGACGGCGTTTTACGAGAACTTCCCGCACCGCGAGCTCGATGTCTGGTTCAAAGCTTTTTATTTATTGCAAGCCGCCTTCTGGGCCCAGCAGGCCCTCGTGCTGTTGCTGCACCTCGAGAAGCGCCGCCAGGACTTCGAGGAGCTCGTTTTCCACCACATCGTCACTGTCGCTCTCATTTGGCTCTCGTACCGCTTCCACTTCACGAACATCGGCCTCGCCGTCTACATCACAATGGACGTCAGCGACTTCTTCCTCGCCCTGTCGAAGATTCTCAACTACCTCGAGTCTAGGTTCGTTGTTTTCTTCTTCTTCACCTTCGTCGCCACGTGGATATACCTGCGCCATTATCTGAACCTCGTCATCCTCTACTCCGTTGCCACTGAGTTCCGCACCGTCGGCCCCTACGAGCTCAACTGGGACACGCAGCAATACAAGTGCTATATCTCCCAGCCCATTACTTTCATTCTGCTGCTCCTTCTCCAGCTCGTGAACATCTACTGGCTTGTGCTGGTGCTGCGCATCGCCTACCGCTACGTGCGCCACAACATCAAGGAGGACGTGCGCAGCGACGCCGAGGACGATGAGGAGGAGCAGCTCGAGCAGCTTGAGGACAAGGTCGCCGCGCCCGAGCACGCTCAGTAAAGCCGCGGATAACATTAGATCATTTGGGATTACGTGCAGCAGACGCTAGACAATGAAGTCTGCGCGGCGTCTCGTCTCTACCTCTTTTCTTTGTCCTTGCTTGACTCGTGTCATGCTTGTGCGCGCCACGGAAGCCTCCACAGAGCAGAGCGCGCACACACAATTGCTCGAGCGTGGCCGTGAGACGCCTGGCCCATCAAGCGCGTGCTGGTGCTGTCTCTAAAAATTTTGGACATAGTAAGTCTCTCTTACTTAACTACTAGCCACTTCGTGCAGCAGCCCGTGAAGCGCTTGTTTCCGACGCGCTAGCGCTTATGCTACATTGCGTAAGTGCCGCTGCTGTCGCTGCTGCATAAATTGGCAATAAAGATATGTATATATACAACAAACGCGCTCTTCTAGACCATGAGAAAAAACTCTAGCCACCGCTCTTTACTTTTCTGTTAGCGTAATTCATGTTCACCACGAAACTGTGCAGGCCTACTACTACACCTTGCCATAAACAGTTTGACTATCCATTGATATAACGCGCAGCAGGGCTTGTAAGCCTATCCTCTGCTAATTCTGCTTATAGAGATGCCTTCATACTGACCTTTGCGGACCAATCTACTTTCGGCTCATCGGCATTGCGCTAAAAGGTCGCCTCTCCTTATGGTTCCACAACTGATACTAAGTGACAAGGCATGTAGCAAGAAGCTATAAAGGAAAGCTCCCCGCCGAAGCTAATCAGCCCTGGCTGTTCTCCTTGCGCGTAACCCAGGAGACAGGATGCGAACTCTCACTATAAAACAAAGCGTCTACCGCCGCTACTAGCAAACACAAGAAGAACCCCACCCAGAAACTGCTCTGCTCGCTTGCCAGGCCATATGCACATAGTAGTGCGTTTAGAACAAAAACCATCACAAGACCAGTCGTACCAATCGCACCGCATACTGCAAAGCCAGCCCATGTCCCCTTTCCACTCCACATCTTTCGCACAGGCATAAAGCTAACTATATATTGTGGGAGGAGTACAGCACCGGCAAAAGTAGGGAAGAGCTGAAATGTAGTAATTGTCGGAAAGCACGCACAAAGAGCGTGAAGCGCTGCACAGAAAATGTGTGGCAGTAATATACTCATCGGCAACCCATACTTTGAACTTACCCGCCACGCATGAAGAGCCACATTTCCTCCCATGCAGAAGAGAACGCCCTTTAAGGTATGATTCATGTGCGCCGCACTTAGTAGTGTGTCCATGCTAAACACGCAAGTCAACATATTGAAGCTACAGAAACTCCAGCGCGAAACGAACTCACTCATTCCGTATTGAATCCCCCCGTCTTTCTTGCTCGCCAAGCCGTTGTGGATATTACGCGACATGGCGTGTGCCATTTGCCATTTGGCTCAGCACTATTTTGTTTTCCTGCAATGCCATGCCGCGCGATTGGGGTTAGGGTATTTCAACGCTGAAAGCGTGCACGCTCTGAGCAATTGTTTCCAGTCCCTCCTCCAGCAATCACATACAGCTCGGCTGGGCATATATCATGGAAGACCGAGCGAAGTATCGTTACTTGTCCAGCTAAATAAGGAGCTAGGTCCACCCGAAGGATGTCTGTCAATTCCGCTCACCACATTGATGCACAAATCAGCATTCAGCTTAGTTTTCGTAACTCTTTAGAGAGATCTATGCTAGATGATATATTCCATACACATTTTACCCCACCACGCCTTGCGGCACCACCTATACTTTATCGTTATCTGCTGCTTACTCGCGAAGTTCCTCAGCGTACAACCATAACAATGGCCCCGAGAGATCCATGGGCCGCTTAGGGATAACTGAAAAGTCTCTAGAGGCCGGTTTATGTGTGAGCGTAGTTGTGGTTTCTTCCGTAGGCGCTAGCGTTTAAGGGTAGTGTTTTGGCTTAGCGCTGTACGATGTAGGTTACAAGAACATTGCATGATAAAGCCCATCTATCACGAAACGGGTTCCCCAGAGTTCGGCGTTGAGGAGCTCGGGTACCTCTCTGAGTCGCTTCTCTCAGAGTCTGTGTTGCGGTCGTGAGTCACAGGTAGCTTGGCTGGGTTTAGCGAAGCCTCAGAAGATGTAACAACGGCTATAGACCAAACAGCCCAGCAGAGAACGAAGGCGATAGTGCAATTTGCCCACATGTCCCAAACAGTATCATTATTGCTGAGTGTGCCTAGCAGCAGGCCCCCCACAAAGAACCCCACCAGAATCAGCAGCAGAACGTGAAACGCTGAGATGGCAAGTACCAAGTTCCCATCCAGCTCACCAGTCCAAGGGGCCAAGCCTGAATCTAGAGTTCGCGGGTGTACGAGGCCAACTAGAAAGGCCAGCACCAGAGTATTTCTGAAAGCAGGGAAATCGGCCCACAGGACAATTAGAACGGAGCACGCCAAGTAGGAAACGAGCATGGCAGTTTTAATACCCCACCGTTGTATGATACGCTGGAAGATCCAGTCGGATGCTCCGCTGCTCATTACCGAGAGGGCGCAAAGCGCTCTACTCATCTCGCTTCGTAGTAATGCAGCGACAAAACTCATGGCCGTTACATTGAAAACAACTAGAATCATTCTCGCGGCCTTGACATCTTGTCGTCGAACTTCCGAGTACTGCAATTCGTGTCTGTCGGTACTACTGGGCATTGTGTGTGGCTTCGTGTAAATGCCGCTCAGCCGCCGCTGCGCTTCATGCCGCACACACGTCGGAGGTTAGGGGCGGTGGCACTGTCTCCCCCGCTCGGTGGTTTTCAGGGCATGCGAGCGCAAATGGCGCAAATTGCTCCGCACTACTTTAGTTTCGAGAAACTGGGATGGAAGACTTTATTCACGCGATGTGTAATCTGTTTTTTCCTGTAAAGTTTTGATGGGCAAGACCCGCCTTACAAGGCGGCATTCTTCTGCAGCTAGCCCCGATATATAAACAAACCGCACCTTAATCACTCTCGTGGAGACAATAAACGTTTACTTGAGTAACTATACAATCACCGCAGTGCGTAAAGAGGATGGCCGTTTACCCAACAGACGCATTATGGAGCCTATAGCGAATCCACTGGAGTGGAGAAAAAGGGTGCTACTGGCGGAATACCCGAAGCTCACTATCTCTTTCGTAGTCGCATAATCATCCCATAGAAGTGGAACAGTCGTAAATCAAGCGAAACAGAAGAGATTCGGGCTGCTAAGGAAGGGAAGCGCGGCATAATAAGTGCAAACCAGTGTGCACAGTACGTGCTGTAGAGGAGAAACTTCTGTGCAAGTACGGAGCTCAGCCATTCACTCAGATAACGAGAGAAACAGGCATCTCAACTCTAACAAACGGCTTGTCCCGTTGTGAAGAGTCAGAATTGTCATGCAGAAGCCGGCCACGAGCGTGCTAAAGTAAATGAGCACCACCGACGGGGGTTTTTCTCAGTGGCAAGCCAATGGCTCAGGTGCAACGGGCTGCTCTTATTCAACAGACTGTGCTCGTAGATTGCGCTCAACATGACTGTGCTTCGATGCTGTAGCGCCCGCGACGCGCTGCTGTCCTGAGTGCCGCAAACCGACGAGCGAAAAGATAGGCGTCCCACCGGTCTCCGAGGGAGCCACCATACAGAGACATTTGAAAGCCTGTGCAGAGCCTACAAGCACCTGAAATTGCATTTGGGCATTTCTTCGCCGCCGATTTGAAGCTGATGAACTATTCATGAGGGTAATTTTATAGTCAATTGGAAGCGCCTGTGTCAGGTTGTTGCCGGTAAAAAGATGCTATGCCAAGCTCACTGTCGGAACGACACGAATTCTACGAATCTGACATCCGCCGCTTCGTGAGGAGTCGGCTTCCTTAGGAACTTCCCTCTCACTGCGCATCAGGAAGCCTAAATTGACGCTGACCTGCGCAGGCCACTCATTGTACTCAAGAAGCCACATCAATGGAGCATCCCTAGAACATCGGCACCATTAGCATATTCTACATTGTTGCAACTGAGCACGTTATATGCTGCAGTCCCGCACATTCAGACATAGCAGTTAACAGCCAATGCACATGTGACGACGATCCGCGTGCATTCCAGGTACGATTTGCCGACATTGTGAGACTTCGTTCTAGTGAGAATGACTCCATGAAATATTTATATAAATAATTAACCCCTGTCCCGCCCTCACTGGCAAAAGAAACCTGCTGCGTGGTAGTAATGTATTTTTAGCCGTCGACGCGTCAACAGCCTGTTAATGCTTGCTATTGTGCAAGGTTTGGTGGTGCAAAGTCGCCTGAGATCCCCCATCTCCCCAACCTTGAGCAAGTGCTGCAGCACGCCTTTCTTTTTCCAGCTACCGAATGTATGCTCGAGGCATAAATCAAGCTGGGCCTGCTTTCGGGTCTGCGTCACTGCGTTCGAACCCCTCGAGATCCACAGACCAGTTTACTTTCTGTAAAGCTAACACGAGCTCTCTTACATCCCGAGTAAAGTCATCGGCTTGAGACTGGAGCTTTGCCGGGCTCATCACCGGCACATTCCGGATTTCCGTGCGCGAACATCGATAGTACGGGTCTGATTCATCTGCCAAATACCTCAACACGCTAGCCATGTTCTGCATGTGCTCGCGCCAACATAGAGCCTGCGTCAGGGTTACCTCTCCACGGTCTGTGCTAACTGTCTGAATTTCGTTTGTGTGATTGATTGCAACCACAAGTCGAGCAAGCTCCTCATTCTCAGCTCTGAGCCTCACTAGTAGTGTCTTGGGATCCTCTGCAGGCTCATCCCCTTCCTGCACAACCAAGTACCGTTTTATGCGAGCTCGCAGCGAGCTCTGACGTTTTTGTAGGTCAGCTCGCAGTAGTAAAGCTTCTGCTAGCAACATTGAAGACCCTGTTTGATAGTACATTATGTGGAATCGGTTCGGCGTCTTATATACTTTATCTAGACTACGGGGCTGTGCAATTGCTCTTTGGCCTGCAGTCTTTCATTCTGACATGCGATTGGCCCTATCGAAACCCCCTCCAGCACGAAAATAGCAGCTGCAGACCCTGCCGTGCCTTGAACGCCGTGGTTCTATGGCCGACATGTGCTGAGGTCATCGTCATATGCAGTCACTGCAGATGCTCCATGAGGTGACTGCATGAACGCTGTTGTCACTTTTCATACAGCTTTACTAGGGCAGAATGCGTGGGCAATCCGCCTTGCCAGAATTATAGTCTCGTGTATTTAATTGATGCCTTAGCATAGCAACGTTGGCAATTGGGATTGCGTCGACTTTACTAGAAGTAAACCTTTCCGTGTTCGGCCTGTTAGTGCGAAACATGGAAGGGTGCTCTACAGACGCTTCTCAATTGGCTCAAATTTTTGTCGTTGACGACCTGCTGGGTGAGTAGCCTTTTTGGAATACAAATTATCAACACGTCTTCAAGTAGCATTATGACGGCTGTTTGCCTGTGTGAGAGGCAGGCTGAAAACCACCACTGGTCAACTCGAGCGTGAATAAACAGCTAGTGTTTTAAGTTTACCTAGGAGCACAAGAGCTTTGGAGCACAGGAGCATAATCACGCGATTAGTGGAGAATATTATACTGTTGGCGCATGCCGCAAGGAAGCCGCCAAAGGTAGCCACTCGCCGTGCCTGGAAAGAGGCCAGCCTTTGGTATATCCCAGCCATGCAAATCGTACACCAGCGCCACATTCGTCGACTGCGCCGCCACATTGAACATACCACTGATTTAGAATGACTGCCAGTACATAGCTTCACTGCCTGTTCGTCCATTGACTAGGGCAGTCTCGAAACCCAAAGCTGAAGCCAATGATTCATTGTCATATAGCACCGAGAGTTTAAGGCATTAATCTATGTCAGTCTGCTATCTGCAGGCCTTTTGTCGGCATATCTTCCGCTCGCCGATAGAAGTACTAATGCGCCGTCATTAAAGAGCCGAGATGGCCTCACAGCACAAAAAGTGGGGGTTGTATCATTCTACATGCACGAAGTGTTACGTTTATTGTGTGCAGCTGTTCCTCTGCGCACAACACTGACACGACAGCTTGAAAAATATATCTTGTAACGCCAGAAAATGATGAACAGCAAAGGGTCTTTTGCCCGTTTCAACGCTGGGCGGCAGTGTAATGCATCCGAGCCCGCCGATGGGCCCGCAGGATGCCACAAGATCGAAGCATGCGACCTGCACTCGGATGGATAATTGCGCGAGGGTCGCTGGTCTCTGTCCCTACTTGTCGTGCCGCGTGAGCTCTGCGACAATCGTTGAGGCTGCCCTACAAGGCGGCTGTGAGCATGGTTTCACCACAACAGCGTACGTATGCTTTTCTCTCCAGGGCCGCGGCTCCGTGTCTCTGCTGATAGGAGCTGCAAAACAAAAAGAGTTCGTGGCGAGTCCCGTTCGGGTGTTTGCTGATAATATATAAGGTGCGTAGCTCGTGTCGGGCTCTGGGGTTGTATATACAATTACTGCGCCAAGGACTGCTCAGCCTCGGTCACGGTTGAGAAGCCAGCGCTGCCGGGCTCGCCCTGCGTCATGTCGGCCTCACCCGCGCGCAGCCGGTCCTTCGTGAGCTGGTGCTCTTTGAATTGCGTCAAGCGCGCGTTGCGCCCGCGCGCAGCAGCGTTCGACAGCACGCCAGCTACGAGGTCGCCAAACCGCAGCGAGTCATCGTTGCCGGGGATCGCGTACGTGAGCAGCGACGGCTCGCTGTCCGTGTCCACAATGCCAATCGTGGGGATCCGGGTCTTGATGCACTCAGACAGCAGCGCACGATTCTCCACAGGGTTCAAGATAACAACAATGTCGGGCTTGATGATGGTGTCCTTGAGGTGCGTGCTCAGCTGCCGCCCCGTGGGCTTGTCGCCCATATCGACCTCGACGCGCGGAATCTGCTGCTTCTTCGTTGCGTTAGAGAGGAAGTTTGTGAAAGTGCCGGCAAGCCAGCGCTTGTGCACGTAGAACCCGTTGGCGCGGTCGGCCGCGGCCTCCACGGTGCGCGCGTGGCCCTCGCGCGTGCCCACAAACAGCACGTTGCCGCCCTTCTCAGCAATCTGCTCCACAACGCGCGCAGTCTGCCGCAGTGCTGTCAGCGTCTGCTGCAGGTCAATAATGTGAATGCCCTCGCGCACGCCGTAGATGTATGGCATACACGTTGCCCGTACGCGGTGCGTTGCGTGGCCCAGGTGCGCGCCAGCGGCCAGCAGCGTCGACAGGCCTGTCTGCTTGATGGTGGGCGGTCGGTGCAGGTCCTCGTGCGGCCTGTAAACGTCCTTGATCTCGGCGCCCAGGCCAAGGACGTGGTTCGCGTGGAACACCTGCCGCACGTACATCTCGGCCTCCGAATATGGCTCGGTGGGCTCAGTGGCAACAACGTTGCTGAACCGCGCGGCGCCGGTCAGGTTGCCGTCGTCCTCGGCCGCAGCGGTCGTTCCGAATAGCGAAGCGCCGGGCGCGCGCATCGTCGACGCAATATGCTCGGCCTCCTCATGGCGCAGATCCACATCATAGACAAACTCCTGCACGAACTGCTCGAATTCCTTGCTCAGTTTTGCGCGTAGCTCGGGGCTCAGTTCCGCGGCCGCGTCCGGGTTTGCGAACGACAATGTCTTCAGCGCCGTGCGCATCTGCTCGATCTCGGGCGCTCGCTCGAGCGTGGCTGTCGAGTTCCATCGCCGTGCACCAAACGGCCGCGCCGCGGCTGTTCTGATGCCGTGCCTAGCGCCCCTCCAGCACCTCATGAGCGGTTTGGCTTGTGCGCTGAACTCAATTTTTCGGACTCGGTCTTCGCCGCTGTGACGTTTACTCTATCTGGGTCGTGGCACGCGATACGCTTCTGGCCGCTCATCGTCGTCGGGGCCGCCGTGAACCCTGGACCCCTTAGTCAGTCCGCTCTGACTATGACGTGCGTGGAGCGGAGCGGAGCGGCAGACGTGTCTACCGCAGTCGTGCTTAGTGCCTGGTGGAAACCACCTTGCAGCAGTCTATTTTGTTGATTAATTGAATTGGTTTTTTGATTGAGCTCGCTTGTAGTGCACGAGTCTAGTCTTCGTGCTTGCTCGTTAACACAACGCACGCGCTGATAACGCACATGCTGCTGCTGCTGCTGCTGCACCGGGCGCACCGCTGCATATCCACGAACAGCTCTGCAAGCGGCGTTATTATAAAGCTGACGCATGAACTTAAATGCAAGGCGGAATAATTGGCATTCCCTAAATAATATCTCTGTACCGAGTGAATAACTTAGAATTGTCCGTGCGCTACTTGCGCTCGACCGTTTTCGCAATGCGCGCCGCCTTCACGAGCGGCGCCAGCGTCGTGCACGGACTCGCGGCCTCGATGAACGGGTCGCTCAGCAGCTCTGCTGCCGAGGCGCGCTCCTCAACGTTCACGCGCAGGCACCGGTCCACAAACGCGCGCAGCTGGTCGCTCAGCAGATCAGGCTCCTTGATTTCGGGCGTGCCATTCGAAATGATCATGAAAAGCGCCTTCACGGGCTGCTCGTTCAAGTACGGCGGCTCGCCCTCAATCATCTCAATGGCCATGATGCCCAGACTCCACACGTCGATGCGGGCGTCGTAGTTCTTACGCGTGATGACCTCAGGCGCCATCCAGTAAGGCGTGCCCACTAGGGTGTTGCGTCGCGTCTGTGTATCTGTGATTTGCGCGCAGTACCCGAAATCCGTGAGCTTGATGTCGCCGTCAAGCGAGAGCAGAATGTTGTCACTCTTGATATCTCGATGGATGACTCCAGAGCTGTGCAGATGCGCAAGGCCTTTCAGCGTCTCGCGGCACACAGCGCCGATCTGCGGTTCAGTCATCATGCTGTGCTGGATGACGTCGGTAAGGGACCCGCCCTCCATGTAGTCCATCACTATCCACAGATCGCCGCGGTGAATGTAAGCATCCCTGAAGTTCACAATGTTCTTATGCTTTGATTTCTTCATCACCACGATCTCGTTGGCAATGAGATCCTTTTTTGGCTGCTTGTCGAGCCGCATCTGCTTCACTGCCACACGCGACTTCCCCAGCACGGGGTCGGCAAGGAAAACGCCGCCAGACGCGCCCTGCCCAATCTTCGACAGATTGCGGTACAGCGTTGTGGGATCGAGCGGTGTGCAAATACGGCTGAGCTCCTCGAGGCACTCGCGGTCTCGCTGGTCGCGCGCCTCGCGCCGCTTCCGCGCCGCCTCTTCGTTCTTAGCTGTGAGCTGGACGCTGCTGCTCGAGTTGTTGAAGGCTAGCTCGAGTTGTCGCAACTCCTCTTCCTTATTTACAACTTCGCGGCCAGCAGACCGTCGACGCGAGCCATCGGCCGGGGACACCGACTCGTCTGGCTTCGCAGGGGCGGCGACGCCTGGCGCAGCAGGTGGCTGTGCAGCCTTCAGCTGGGTCTCATCCTTTGTATCCTCAGGCACAGCCTTCGTCTCTTCCTTGGGCACGGAGGGCACAGGCTTTGTCTGGGCCACGGGTGGGGGCCGCGGCGGCGCTTTTCGTTTCGAGACCTGTACTTTCTGTGTATGTTGAACTGGCGGCGGAGGCGCCGGGCGCTGCGCGCGTAGCTCTCGCGGCTCCTGCAGTGGACCGTTAAGGTCGTTGGTGTAAGACATGGTTGGAAAGTCCAAGAGCGGCGCCGGCGGCGGCCTTGGCGGTGGTGGTCCACGAGGCAACACGGGCTGCTGTGACACTATGTGGGGACCATCGGCGTGTAAGGGCTTTGGCGGCGAGACAGTGGGCGACGAGTGGCTCGCAGAGCGGTCGCCTTCAGGTGCCTTAGGCGCGCCGCGCACGGATTTGAACCGCCGAGGCTTTGTCGCGGCAGATGGCGACGCGACGCCCGCGTGCGAGACCGGCGGGGCGGCCGGTCCGCCAGGACTGCTCACGGAGCGCATGTTGGAGTGGAACTCGGACTGCGCTGTGAAAGGGCTGGCGAGCGCAGATTGCTGCAGCTGCGCAGCCGGTTGTGGCTGCGCATGGCCCGGCTGAGCAGGCCCGGCTGAGGCGTCCTGGCTGTCGTCAGAGGAGGAGCGCATGCCCGGATCTACTTGCTGGAACTTGCTCCACACATACTGGTCAGAGTGCTGCTGCTGGTCCTGGATGAAGTTCATGACGTCGACGGCGCCTTGCGGGTTGCGCTCGACCTCGTCGTTAGAGATGCCGCTGTCGTTGAGCACGCGCCGCCATTCGTCGGGAATGCCCGAAAACTGGCCCGTCGAGGCATCGAACCCGACGTGCGTGACGTGCTGCATATCGTAAGGGCCTGAGATGGCCACGTCCGAGGTGGCAGGCACATTTGTGGTGGAGCCGCTGCGCGAGTTCGATAGATTCAGGTTCGCGACGAGCGACGACCACACGCCCTTCACGCGCGAGCGCGAGCTGGCCCCCGGCCCTGGCGACGCAGCGCTAGTCGCTGTTGGCGGGCTGCGCAGCTTCACCATGGGCGAGCTCATGCTGCGCTGCGTCTCCAGCAGGCTATCACCGCCTCTCTGGGGAGTGTGTGCGACCAGCTTCGGGGTCGTCAGGTTCACGGGGACCGCGGTGGCCATGCTGCTTGCTTGGTTCAGCACGGGCGAGCTGTCGTTCCCGTGCGCAAAGTGCGCCTGAGGCATGGGCGGAGTGTGCGGCAGCGCGCCATCGCCGCGCAGCGATTCAGGCATGATTGGCGCCAGTGCCGGCGCCGCCGTAGGCCGCGTCCCTTGGCCCGCGGAGGTTGGCTGTGCTGGCCGGGCGTCGGTCTGTTCTAATGGCACCGCCGGTTTAGTGTCGGCCGCCAGGTCGCGCTTGGCGGGAGGCGCAGCAGCGGGGGCCTGTGCCGGGGCGCTGGGCGGGCTGTCCTGGCGCTGCGAGGGCGAGACGTTCTTCGAGCGGCGCCACCGGGGCGGAACTCCGCTGCCGCTGCTATTCCGCACATCGGAGGCGTGTTTCTGAGCCGCGGCGCTGCCCGCAGGGTCGCTGTCGAAGTCGAAGCTGTCGAAGCTGTCGCGGAACGCGGAGTGATGTGATGGCGAGGCGGCCATCGCGTTAGAAGGAGCAGGAGCGCACTGCAAGGACGCGCTCTGGGTTCTCGGAGTCTACAAACAGTTTCTGCTGGCTTGGGCGCTGGGCACACGCTCACGTGTGGCGTCAGAAAGGATTGTTGAGTTCGTGTGCACCGCGGGGAAGGGGCGATCAAGCTCGGGGTCCTGCCAAAAAGCTTCAACGCACTCTCACCAGATCCACGATTATTTCCGCTTACCCCAGATACGACTAATAACAAATCGTCTTGAGGGCCTGCCCAGGTTTCGGCCCTTGCCCAGGATCGTCGCTGGAAATTCGGCCTCCATGCGCCTCACCTGTTGACCTGGCCAGGAACAGGGTACGGGTCGGAGTCCGCGCATGCACTTACCTCATGCCTCACTCAGCGGATCTCTGACGCCAGAACTGCATCCGTGCATGTTAAGAAACACGCTCAACAAGCTGTTGGCCACCAGCCGTCCTCTCATAAGTTAGCTAGCCTGAGCCCGCCTCCAAGGCGCAGTGGTGTCGCTCCATGTGCGACTGCTCGCCTTCCTGCCGATCCAGATCTGCCTGCATGTCTTAGCCTTAATTGTGTTTATCGGCATCTCGTGAGCACACCCTTTCACATCGCAGCGCAGCTTACGCAAGGAACTCACCGATCGCGGCGCATAAACGGTCTTTGTTGCGCAGCCATTGCAGATTTGTCACTCAACAATGCGGTTGATGTAATCTTGGCAAGCTACCATCGTCTGTTACGATCACTCACACTTCAGCGCGCTGACTTTAACTCTTTTCACAATCCGCGATCTGTATCTTGCCCTTGGCAAATGCGTCGTTTTATCGATACGCGTCACGCGCCACGCGCCACTAAAGCTAATCTTCAAGTACGCCTAAATGATAGCCGGGCCTCGCAAGGCCCAAAATGAAGTTATATCGACGGTCCTTCATTTCAATCATGCGTTGTTGCGGCAGAGCTTTCACAGATCGGCTTTCGACCTGCTCATGGCGGCACGTGCCTCAATGTCGCCAGGATGATGCAACTCTGTTATGCAAGGGGTTCGTTATCATGTCTCATGTGCGTTTGTTGTGGCTACCGTCCTTCCATCAACAGCAGCATCAGCAGCTACGCTGCCCGATCTATAGCTGTTTCATAGCAACGCGAACTGCGTGTGTCTCGGGGACGTCGCCAAAGCCAAGGGTCAACCCACTTCTATCTGTGTCTTTTGTAGCCTTCCTCTCCTTATCTTTGTGCCTCTGCGCTTCTTTTTTTCCTCAATTGTTGTAAAAGTTCTCCCGCTCATCTTGTGTAACTTCGCATGTGTAGAGACCCCGATTTCATATGATCAGAGCTCAAAAACCATGTGCATCATGATCAGCTAGAATTTATGCGCATCATGATCAGCCACCACATTTGCAACGTGCAGCAAAAAAAACCCGTCTAGTGGGAATAAACTGCGGCCATCCTCTCTCCTCAACAAGTATCCGATGTAGTCTAATGGCTAGGACGTGTCGCTCTCACCGACAAGATCAGGGTTCGATTCCCTGCATCGGAGTGTTCTTTTTCAATTTTTTTTTTCTTTTTCTCCAGTCAAAGTGAAGTCAAAGTGACTGCAACTCTTATTACTACACAAAAATTATTTTGTAGCTCTACGACAAATAATTTTGGTCCGTTCGCCTCCAGTTCTTGACCTTAGTTGGCAGTCGAGCCGCCTTTGTCTGTTCCGGTGCGTCCATTTGTTTTTGAGGCGTTCACTGCCCACGTCACTTAATGTTTAAACGTTCTCTCATAAATAAAAATATCTGCACACGATGCTCAGTGAAGGTCGAAAAATTCCAGCCCGACACCACCAGCAATTACTTGTCCTTCGTGCTCTGTGATCACGCCGGTGTCACTTATATCGCTGAACTTGGTGTCGAGCAATTCGCCCGATAACGACCATAGCTTGACTTTCTGATCAGCACTGGTTGTCAAGACCATTGACTTATCTGTCGTCACACAGACAGCAGTTACAGACGATGAATGTGCGTTTTCGACATGGAATAGCTCATCTGCATGCACGCCAGCTTCGTCGAAGACGAGCTCTATCCCATGTAATGCGTTATCATCCCCACCAGAGAAGTGCCTGTACTTATGGCCAACCGTAGACAGCATCGCCGAGCTTCGAATACCCGACTGATGCAGCTTGTACCGCAGCAAAAGCTTCGCATGCGATGCGTTCTCGTCAGCTAGCCCGTAAACCGCCAAATGCCCGTCCGTCGAAGACACAAAGAGTACGACATGGCCAGCCACGTCCACCATGTCGATATTCAGCAGACAACATTCTCGGTACGTCTGACGCAGCAAAAGTTTCCATTCGCTGCCAAAATGCCACACTCGGAAGGACGAGTCGGAATATGCTACGGCGATCAGGTCGCCCAAAATAGAGAAGTCCATGACGCGCAAGTCATACAATTCTGTTCCAGGCGTGCTGGGCATGCGGCTCACCTCGTGAGCAAAAATGGCGTCACTAATGGTCGACACTTCCCACATTACTAGCTCACCCTGACCTGCGCCGGTGAAAAGAAAGCGCCCCGTAGGATCCCAATGTAAGGACTGAATCCCGCTGATGTGTCCGTTGCGAATCATTATCGCGTTCTTTATCTGGTGCCCGTTGCGCCAACCTAAACTCACAAACGTGTCCTCCGACCCCATTGCAATCAACTGCGCATCAGCAGGGCAAGCCTCCAGCCCTCTAATTTCGCGACCATGCGTGCCCATCTGGATCATTGAATATTTGAACTTTGGAGACTGGATCCGCGTTGTGCGAACAACGAATCGAGGGCTACGTACGTAGCACAGCGTGAATTCTGTGTCGTCGCGTAGCATACCGAAGCCCCATGCTCGGTGACTGCCCCCACAAGTAGTGCTTGCAATCTCGAATTCCAGACTAGCATTCCAAGTGTTGAAGGACTCGTTCTGGAACCCCCAAAAGACGAGACCATTGGCCGTCTCGGCGAAACCCTCCACAGAGCCTCGCCGGCGAGCCCGGTTTTTCGAAAGCGCAGACAAGTTTGGCACCGAGAAGTTACCATATTCCGTGGATCGACTGGTTGCAGTCACAAAAGGCCCCGACGCAAACTGGACAGCTGTTACTGCGTCGTTAGATCCCAGGGCTTTGGGCTCAAAGGCAATCAAATGGTCCGTGTCCTTGCTAAGATCATACAAGGCGAGCCCGCCCTTGCGCGTACCCAAGCAAAGCATTCTGCCATCACTGGAAAGGCCCGCACACGTCATAACAGACTGGTCCATGGGATTTCCGAGTTCAGCGATATATGTTTGGGCCGAGATATCATAGACCCGGTATTTAGCCTGAGGCGGCGTTGTCTGAACAATGATGAGATGCTTGGACAACGCGTGAAAGCTGAGCACGTTTTCATCTAGTTGACCCGCAGCAAGCAGGTCTCCGTTGTCTCCCAATACCGTCACTTGGCCCGCCAGCGTGACAGCAACGAAAACATCATCAGAAGCCTTGATGAGCGGCATGTGCGACAAATTGGTCTCCTGAGGAACCCAGTGACCGTCTCCATGCCGAAGCCATACTTTACCGTCGACTGTGGTGACGGCAACTGTACCCCTGGAGTTGACAGCGCAATCGCGGACTTGAGCGCCAAACTCAGAACGCATATCCCACTCATGTTCATGAACCACAGGACGGTCATCCGCATTGGCAAGGTCCCAAAGCATGACGCGCCCGTCACCGCCGCCGGTCGAAAGCACACCACTGTCCTCGCTGAGCGCACAGGACCAGACGTTACGACCCTTGTGTCCTGTAAAGATGGAGCTGCAAGTAAGCCCCGACGCAGTGATCTCCCACACACGCGCAGTGCAGTCCTCGGCCGCGGACACAAGACGATCATTGGAGGCGAACGACAGCCGCCAAATGCGGGAAATGTGGCCCCATCCCTGAGCCACAGAGCGGTTCTGCGACAAGTCCCATACTATAATGGCACGATCGTCAGAACAAGACGCAAGAAACGAGCCATCAGGCGACCAGGCCACATCGAAAATAGACCCCTCATGCTCAGTGAATGTATGCAGAATCGCCTCCGTGTCTATGTCCCATACAACAACACCGCCAAACACAGTTCCAGCCGCGGCCACGCGGCGGTCCTCGGTGATAAACAGCTTGCCGCAATACAGAATCGAGCGCTCGTCGCACCTGTGCACAACTTTTACAGCCCCAGTAGCAGCGATGGTCTCAAGGACCTCGTTATGCGCGGTGTGAATGTACAGAATGGGTTCTGGCTGAGTCGCGTCTGGCCCGGTACTCACATCGACGATCCAATCCTTGCATTTGCGCTCGGCAAGGACGACTTGAAGACCATCTACAGAATTCTGCCGCACGATAGCATACGAATTGCCGCCCCAGACAACGAGCTGGCCTCCTGCATAGCGCGTTATGCCGTGTATTTTATTAATTTCAAACACCTTTCTTTGCCAAAGAGGGGTTCCCGTGGCCCAATCAAAGGCCTTGAGAAAAGAGCCTACACCTGCATATAGAATACTTCCGGCAAACCACAGTGCCGTGACAGGCTCCTGGTTTCCCGCTGCAGAAAGCGCCATGACTTTTTTTTTTCCACTGCCCGAGATAAATTCCAGGGCAAGGTCGCGCGCGCTCGCCTGCGTCAAACCAGCGCGGCTCCGCGGTACGCCCAGCGCACTCATAAACAATCGCGCGCGTTGAAGTCGCGCCCGAACCCGCGCCGAACCGCACTTGGGCGCTGCATTTGCCGCAAATTGGCCTCGCAAACAGCAAGCTCGCCATGAGCAGGCCCCGCGCTGGCTCTGAATCGTCGTCAACTGATGACGAGGCGCCTCCTGCCCTGCTGGTGCGGCCGACAAGCCTGAAACGCGCTGCGCGCGCGCTGTCGCCCGAGAAAGGGCCCCGTGCAAGACGCAGCGCGAGCCCGCGCAGCCCAAATACCCCGAAGCGAAGGCAATTCGCCCCTACGTCGGTAGATGACTTTGAAGCCGTGCTTATTCCGGCACCAGCGGATTGGGCTCCGCCACAAGGAAATAGTGAGCTGCTAGGCGATATGGCTGGCCAAGAAAAGCAGCTACCACGTTCTGTGCGCGAGAGCGGGCGTAGACTTTCGCTGGAAGCAATCGCGCCCGAAGAGAATGCCGCAGGCCGCTCCCCTGACATGCAAGGCCCGCAAAAGACACCGCCAAGAACGGTGTCGCCGCAAGAGGCTTCACCACAGAATGTCACACAACAGAAGGCTTTGCCAAACGAAGACCTGCCCAAGAAGCCTTCGCCACAAGAGACCCCACGGCAAAGGAAATCTGCACAGAAGACCTCACCGCAAAGGAAAGCAGCACAAAAGGCACCAGCGCAAGACATGCCAGCGCAAGCTTCACCTCGAGGCTCCCCGCAAAAGACAAAGTCTCTGCGCAGATTGCGATTTGCGTCTCCCCATGCATCGCCAGACTCGTCTGCTGCGTCCTCACCCCCGCGGCGGCTTTATTATGAAGGGACTACTACGCCGTCTCCTCCGACCCCAAACAGAGTTTTGTCACCACATTCACCAGCACTACATACAGCGGCTAGCAGCCCTACAGCTGCCTCCCGCAGCCCGAGGCTAACGACTGTGCCGGACCTGAATCCGGATGCGCAGGTCGATGGAAGCAGCAGCCCCTACGGAGCACAGCGGTCGCCGAAGAGGAAAGCCGTCCTGAGTCCTGAGCGCCCTCTCACAATGCAGATGCATTATATGCTGGCGCGTGAGAACGGCAAGAGCGGGCGAAACGACGCTGACGACGAGACCCTCGCTGATGAGCGGGCCATTTTTGGCAACGCGCTGAATGCGAGCCTCGCACCCAGACATGGGTCCGACTCGGAGATGACCCTTGAGTCTGTTGAGGCGCCTGTAGTGTGGACCGCAATCAAAGACCTTCATGCTCGCGGGCGGCGTCTGTTGATGGAAGTGCTTGAGCAGCGGCAGCAGCGTGTGTTTCTGAATGAGCTAACCGGCGGCTACGCGCGGTTCAGTGCATTGGAAAGGCAAGGTGTCGAGGCAGCCATCGTTGAGCGCCAGAAAGAGCGCTGCTTGACGCTGCGGGCTCGCGCCACCGAGGTCCAGCAGTTCTACATTGAGCTCCGTGACCAGGTGTGGGATCTCGAGCGCCAGAAGGCCGACGCAGACTTGCTGGAGGCCCAGATCGGCGCGAGCGCGTCGGACCTAGCAGAAGTGGAGGCTCTCGAGGCCGAGGTGGATGCCGAGGAGGCGGAGGTAAGAGGCCTAGAGGCACAGATCGAGGCGGCCGAGGCCGAGTGGCAGGCACAGCGAGCAGGCCTCGTTGCCCTAATAGCTGAGAACAAGGCGGGATTGGACCAGGTGAGTGCGTGGGTTCTAGACGGCTGGCAGACGGAGCACGAGCGGCAGGCCGAGAAGGCAGCCACGGAGTCCAAGCAACGCCTCGAGGAAGTGCAACGTGAACTCAAGCTGACCATAAGTCTCAGAGATGACAGAAATGCCCATGTGTACGTGACGGCTGAGCATCTAGGAGTTGTTATAGACCTGAACACCAAGAAAACAGTGTTCGAATTGCGGCACAGAGGCAGTCCGATTTACAATCACTATCTGAGGCTCCTTGAGTCCGGCGCCGAGCCGCTAAGGGAACAAATCTTGATCTGGCGGGCGGCGCTAGAAGCGCAGAAGGCTGTCAACGCGCTGGCTCGCTTCGGACCGAGCACATTCGAGGCCGAGGGCACGACGCTCATTTACAAGCAACAGCTGCTACGCCCTGCTGGCGAACTCAAGGTGCGGTTTGAGGGGGCGCGCCAAGCTGTAGAGGCCCAGATTGACCAAATTAAGCTCGAAGATGCGGCACAGCCCCAAACGGACTCCGACGACGAACTGAAGCCACCAGCGCTGACGCTGAGCAGCGTCGTGCGGTATTTGCAAGAAGCGCTGGCGCTCTAGACGCCCTGATGCTGCTCTATAGTTAGCTATTGGTCAAGCCAGTGAGCCTCCTTGCCGCTGCAAGCTCGATATGATTCTGCACCTTTTGGATTTTGCAAGAACGTCGGCGGCTTTGCTGCATCGTAGAGAAAAGTCCTCGAAACCGCTAAGCCGCGACGGCAGAAGTGTTGTGTGTGTGTGTGTGGGCAAGTTGAGTGAACGGTTGCGGATGAAGGCAATTTGTGTTTGCAAACAGATCTTGCAAATGAGAAGCCATCAGCAATCAGCGGCCGTTGTCTGCTCCTTATCGTTACAGGCGGTGTGATTATTTATTAGGTTTAACCTCTTTCCGTTTTGCGGCCTAAATTTACATCATTGGCATGTTCCCGCCAGGGCCAACCAGGCCTTCGGAGGCGAGCAGCTCGAAGATAGTGAAGGTGTTGAGCGCAGCCACGGCGACGGTCGAGCCCCAGCCCGCGCCGCCGAGCAGGTCAGACCCGGCGGCAATGCTGCAGACAAGCGCGCCGCCGAGGGTGGCGGCGAGCGGGATGATGCGGCCAAGCTCCTTGGCCACGGAGACGTCACGCTTGCCCACGAGCACAATGTTGTTTTCCTTGAACTGCTTGGCGACGTCGGCCGGAGCGAAGCCCGAAGCGCGCGTCCAGGCGCCGGCAAACCAAGCGCCGACAGCCGTGAGCACCGTGAAGTAGACGGCGGCGCGCGCGGCCGTCAGCAGCAGGTTGCCGCTGCACTGCGGGACTAGGAAGTAGGCGATGCCGGCAACGGGCTTGGCCGTCTCAAGGTCCCATGCACCAAGGACCTGCGCGACAGGCGAGGCGCTGCCCAAGATGGCGCTTACCGAGTACGAGACAAGCAAGTACGACGCGAGCACAGACACGGCGAATAGCACGGGCTGCACGCCGGTGTACACGAGGCGCACCGGGTAGGTCTGGGCCTGGCCGCGGACCTTGGTAGAGCGGATTTGCAGGTCAACACGGATGGTGGCAATGTAAATCATACCGAAAAACACGGTGAGCGCAATGACGACGTCGACAATGCTGGGCAGGCCGTTGCTGCGGAAGACGGCCGACGTGACGGCGTACTTGAACGAGCGGCCCATAAGCGACCACACAAGGCTGATGATTGCGCCGTGCGTCTGCGGGCCGTCAACGCCGGGCACTTGAACGGACTGTAGCGACAGCGCCGCCCACACAAACGCCTGCGATGCACGCACCGAGGTGAAAAGCAGCACGCCCGTGCCAAGACCATAGCCCTTGCTGAGAATCTCGTCGAGAAACACAAGCATGCCCGCGCCGCCAAACAGCTGCGCGGCCAGGAGCAGGCGTAGGCCGATGGTGAGGTCCGCGGGGGCGCCGAAGGCGCGCGGAGCAAACGCAAGAGCCAGCGAGAGCACGGCGGCCACGGCGAGCGCCAGCAGCTTCTGCGCGCTCTGGAAGAGGGCGCGCTCGGCGCGCAAATCGAGGCTGACGTTGAGTTTGCGCAGGCCCGCGGCCAGCTGGAACACAAAGCCGGCAACAAGCACGGGCAGCACGCCGAGCTCGAGCGGGCTGCCGTGCGACATTGCCAGCGCCGGGCGCAGCCACGCAATCGGGTCCGGCGCCGCGAGCGAGCGCGCGCCACTGCCCTTGGTTGTGTAGAGCGGCATCTCGGCCAGCACAACATAGAGGAAGGCGGCGCAGACCGTGAACACGAGGCGCTCCATCTGCTCGACCTTCTGGTACGGATACTGCACCTCGGGGAGCACCATCGCGAACGGCTTTGCCAGGTCAAGCACACGCATCCGCGCCATTTTCGATAGGGCCAAACACGGGTGGTTTGAAAAGTTAGGGTCCGGGTGAGCGCTGTGGATGACGGTTTGGTTTGGGGCCACATCCAGGCGAGCCTTTGTGACATAAGCGGCGCCTGATAGCGCCTGCCCTGATGCAGCAGCGTGCGCAGCGGATCAGCAGGCCAATGAAATAATTGGCTCGCTGGCGCGCGAACGCGAGCGCCAGAGTCAGGCAACCCAAGAGATGTATAGTATGTGCTCTTTGGGCAATTTAGAATTGGTTACGATGTGCTTTACTTGTGAAGAGAGCCTAAAGAGCAAAGCACGCGCTGTGCACGGCAAAACTTACGACAGCGCTAGGCGATGAAAGCGAATCCTTAACAAGTGGAGAGCCATAATGAGTCTCGATATAGCTAAGTATTATCTCAAACGCCGAACCGCGAGGCGTAGTTAAAAATAAATTTGAGAAAAGAGGGCGGAGCTAGAAGGCTTGAGGCGGTTTGAGTTCCCTGCAGCGTGAAAGTCGGCTCAAGCAGACGCTGCCAGCCACCGAAGTCTGGTGCTGGTTGCGAAGCCTAATGCTGGTTGCGAAGAATAGTAAGCCCAGGGCCATATTGATAGGAATTACGCGAATAAATATCGCACAGTGTAAAGTGCGTGTGATTTGGAGAGTCTGAGGAAAGGCCCGATGACGGGTCTGAGCAGCTTCCAGAGGCTGGCCGGCGTCCCTTCATGATTAGAGCGAGCTTCTCGAAAAAAGGCATTCAGGCAGGTACAGGCAGCATATGTCTACGTTGGCTGGCTACCTCGCGACATTGATCAGGCCTAGAAGTCCCAATCCAGCAGTTCTAATACAGTACAGCGGCAGACACGCGCAACAATGACGGCTTGCAACTTCACTACCGGAAAAGTGACAGTGCTGGCACTTTGCCTCACGAGCGGCGTCTGGCTTGACCAACCAACCACACAGTGGCACAACCCTTACATGCGTGCTCGTGTACAGCTGCGCCAATCAGATGTTATGTATTTAAGGCTGTGTATTCACAGTCCACACCGGGTTCGCAAGGCAACTCATAGACGAGCATGGCACTTCGATATCCAGATAAAAGTGTTTTTATGTGTACAATGGGGGGCTACTGCAGCTAGGCCTATTCACGCGCCCTTCTCGATAAGAGTCTTCAGCGCACCGGCCACATCACTCGTGTCCAGGCTCGCCTTCGCCTCCTTGCCGAGCTCGAAGCGCGCGTACGCCACGGGCTTGATGCCGAGCGCCTCGCGCACAAGGATCGGCGTGTGCGGGTTCGTCCTCTTTAGTTCGGGGTAGCTTTTCTCCAGGAAGCCGCGCACGGCCTGCGAGCCGGGGCCGCTCTGGCTGAAGTGGATTCGCAGCTCCTTCAACGCTGTGGGAAACTTCAGGGACATCCTCGGAGCGTGAACGCTGAGATGAGTTGAGGTCTGAGTCGCTGAAGGCCTGCCGATTACGAAAGCAGCGGCCCAGGCCGACCGCGCTAGCTGCTCTCACAGAGGACGCCGAATTAGTGGCACAGCCGGGAGTGGACGAGGAAGTATCGTGTGGATGTAAGTAGGTGTCGAATGAGAGTATGTGGGAATTCGACGTGAGCGGCAGTGGTGCTCGCGCAACCGACGCGGGGAGTCCACGCCTGCCCACGCGTGCTCCAGTCTTTGCAGATGGAATACTTAGTGTGAGTCTGAATGCAGGAGCAGTGTGACGGAGTTCATATATAGATCTTCTTCTGCCGCACGCTCTCTACCATAGGCGGCCTCACCTCCCGCCGCGGCGGCTTTGCGGTCAGGGTGATTACGTAGGCGTGTTTACATCCCGCGGTCCACCACGCCTGTCCGCTCGCACACATGTCGACCGGTAGTAGCAACGCGTATTACGCGCTCGCAGGAACGACAAAAGACAATGACCCCAATACAAGGCTGCGCAAATTGCGCTTGATGCGCATCTGTCAGGAGCTGGATGAGATGCTCGAGAGCCTGCAGACTCTGAACGCGATCGTGCGCGAAACCAACAAGGACGCCGCCCAGACAGCCACAACGGCGCGGTTCGTGCAGGCATACATGACTGCAGCGGGTTCGATTTCGTATGCGCCAAAACGTGCCAGCCATTGCGACCACCAGCAATGAATTTGGCCTACCTTAGCGCCTGCAGCACACACATACACACATAATACACACCAGTGTCTTTATGGTTTCAAAAAGGCGCACAAAGCGAGAGTAACGACTGCTTGTCTTCAGAGGCCACATTGTCACCAACCCGTTTCACGAGCTTCGGAGCACATTCCAGGCTTCCGTGCAGCTAAACCTAGTACGCCTAGTTCGAATAATTGTCTTGTTGTAAAAGTTTGATTTTACGCAGCTCTAGATCACAGGTAACCATGTTCGTAACTATGTCGGAGGAACAGTGGACACTACGCTCGCACATTTGCTGCATGCGCTCGACAACTCGGTATTTTCTCTCACTTGGCCAGCGCCCGAAGTGCTCTCTAGACCGGCGGCCGTGGTGTCTTAGAGCGGAGTTGACGTCCTAAGCTGGCATCCATTGACTGCAATGAATTTGCAATGAGCGTCTTGTGAAACCCCCCCATAACTTCATGAATGAGAAGAAAAGTTGCCACGCGTCAAGTGGTTGCAGCGTGACGCTTGACGTGTGCGTGTATGCGCCCTAAATTGTTACCACTTAGTTATTTTGTTATGCCTGAGGGACAAAGCGGTGATGTGGCGTTTTACTCAGCAATGACCAAACGTGTGTTACCTGCAGGGGATTTGCGTGACTCCGAGCACTAGCGAGATCAGCAGCGCGCATCTGCCATGCCACTTACGTACGAGCTGAATAAAGACCGCATTCACAATAGCCGCAGAAGAGGCCAGGGTCTGTTTCCCAGCAGTCGCCATAGTACTGTTGAAGGATTTCACTTGGGGTCTCAATGGCCGGGGTTTCCAGTCATCATGCGACGCAGAGTGTATGCAGATACCTGCGCGCCGTAGTTTTGAGGTTAGACGATCGTAATGACATCAATAAGTAGCGGGCAGGTCACGCTGGAAACTGCACTAAAAGGGGCGTAACACTGAAAGCAGCGTCGCACTGACCTGGACGTCATCATCACATTCAGTGGAAAGCACCTAGGACGAATGACTACTCAGCTATACGTCACAATGCATGAACAGGGCAGCGGGTTAAACAGCGGGTTAAACAGACACGGCATGAAACGAGGCCAAATTCGATGTTCCAGCGGAGAAGATGCCTTCACAAGAGAAAGCAGCGCACTCTTTGAGAATCAGCGGCTGACGTGGACTCGGTCGAACGAGATGGTGCACGGGACGTCGCCGAGTAAGACGCTGAACTAGACGCTGAAGCAACGCAGAACCAAATGCTGCAAATGCACGGCGGGCTTCCCAGCTAACGAAAGAATGCATTGACTTGGCTGGCAGGGCCGCGGCCATCTGTTCTCTTGCAAACCTACCAATGTTTGTCTTCGTCGACGCGCTGGCCTGCGCGACACAGCGGTGACGCTCCTACAGAAAACCCTGCTTCACAATACATATTAATTTACACATAAAGAGGATGCCGTATAACTCTACTACTGCCACCTCAGGCATGCACAATGGGCCTGCAGCAATAGCGTTGGCATTCGGGGCGGCCAGCTTGAATCGCCGGTGAAGCTCGGGGCCCCAACGGCGTTAGTAAGCCGCGACTAATCACGCCGCCTGAGCAGGCGGATTTATCAGCGGAAGACGCGATATGGAGGCCCCGCACGGGCCGCTGACATGCGGGAGCCCGCAGCCCAAATGCGCGCGCGCATCCACCCACTAACCGTTGACCAAAAAAGAATGGCGTCACGATCGGGCTCAGCATTCTCGCGATTCCTGAACGCGGAGACGGGGCCGAAGACGGTGCACTTCTGGGCGCCCGTCATGAAGTGGGCGCTCGTCATTGCCGGCCTGAAGGACATGCAGCGGCCCGTGGAGAAGGTGAGCGGCACGCAGCAGATCGCCCTGATGGCCACCGGCTTCATCTGGACGCGCTGGAGCATGGTGATCAAGCCCAAGAACTACCTGCTGGGGTCTGTGAACCTGTTCTTGGGCTCCGTGGCCGGGTTCCAGGTCGCGCGCCTGTTCAGCTGGCGCCGCAGCCTGGGCGAGACGCCCGTCGAGGCCGTGCAGAGCATGCTGGGCAAGCAGCATGCGCCCAAGCCGCAGGGTGCGTAGGATCCCGCACTTCATGCATACATACAGTACTTGCCGCCGAGTGTTGAGGGCGTGCTGCAGTGGGCGTGCTTGTATAATAGAATCACAACGATAGAGAGCGTTTTGTAGAGGCGCTGGCGGGTATTTCATTAGCTTAAACTGTTAGCGCCGACAGGATGATTAGGTTTGCCTGCCGGGCGGGATATTTTGAGCATGCGGGCTCTGCAGGAACGCGACGCGGGCCGCGCGAGTCGGGCCGCGCGAGTCGGGCATCAGGTCGGCGGGCGATGCTATGGCGTGCAGCGCTGGTGGCACTCGAATGGCACAGCGCTGGCGGTACTCTAACAACACGCAGCGCTGGTGGCACTCGAATGGCACAGCGCTGGCGGCACTCTAACAACACGCAACGCTGATGGCACTTTAACGGCACGCAGCGCTGATGGTACTTTAACGACACGCAGCGTTGATGGCATTCTAACGCAGCGCTGGCGGTACTCGAATGGCGTGCAAAGCTAATAGCGAGCAGGGCAACGCCAATGGCGTGCTAAGGGCGGTCAGCGCTGACGGCGCGCGGCACTAAGGGCGGTTAGCGCGGCGCGCAGCACTGATGGCACAGCGCTCGTGGCCAGTGGCCAAATGGTTGGCTGCTGCTGCGCGCAAATAAGACGCTGCAAATTGGCGCGCCGACCCGCGCCATTGGCTACCGTCGAAAGCGGCACCATCCATGCGGTCTACTTATCCCCCAAACGACTCCTCGCTGCCCAGCGTGGCTCTTCTCAGCCATGGCGGGCCGCATCAATGCAATGAGCTATCACTGGCTGCCACGTCACCAGCGGGCCCACTGGACGCCTTGCCGCTGAATGCTCCGTCGCTCGCTTTGTTGCCACTGGACTCTGCGTCCTGACCTGTTTTGTCACCGTGCCCATAAGGACTGTCTGTATTGCCGTCAGCAAGCTCGTCCCGCTCCGTGTGCCGCGCACCGCCCTGATTATGATGTTCGCGCGGGTCTTCGCGCGGGTCTTCGCGCCCCGCCTTGTCCTCTGCAGTATCCTCATGCACTTTGCTTGCGCTCTCGTGGGCGGCGTCCTGTGCGGCGTTCTCGTGAACGTCGTTCTCGTGCGCCCCGTCCCGGCCCTGCACAGACCCGCTGCTCCGCAGCGACGGCTGCCGCGGCGGCGTCAGCGTCAGGTCCGCAATGTCGCTAAGCCCGCTGTTGCGCCGGCTCAGGGTCGCCGCGTCGCCGTCCTCGTCCGAGCCCAGCGCGGCCGGGAGAATGGAACTCTGCGGCAGCACGGAAAACAGATTCGACGACGAGACCGACGCG
>JANIWL010000053.1:0-30586 GCA_030705075.1 Entelexis geochares | reverse complement strand
ACACGCTGCGCGACGCCCATTGCCGAAATTCGCCTTGGCTGAGTACAAATTATCTACGGAGGAGCTGCGTCGCGCGCGCGAGGAGCGACAGGCCATTGAGCGCGCGCGGTCGGAGGCGCGCAGCGCCGCGGCCAAGAAGGGCGTGAAGACGAAGCGCAAGGCGGCGCAGGCCGTCGCGGCAGGGCTCGAGCCGGCTCCGGAGCGTGTGCCGAAGCACGTCGTCACGCTCAAATACACGAACCCGGCAGCGTCGCCGACGTTCGCGCCCGTGCGCGTCGACTCGGCGGCCGCGTTCTGGCAGCGCCTGACGCTGCGCGAGTTTCTGCTGCGCTTCGACAAGCTGTGCCGCGTGCCGGCGCGCTTCGCGGCCGCCGTGAACGACCCGCTCGTGCCGTGGACGCCGGACCTGTTCAAGGCCGTCGTGCTGGCCATGCTTAAGCTCATCCAGAACGACGCCACGCCGTTGCACTCGGGCGTGCGCACATACATGACCGAGATCGACAGCCTTGAGCCGGCGGACCCCAAGATTTGGGACTGGCTGCTTGAGTTTGTTGAGCAGCTCGACGCCTACGCACCCACGGCGCCGCCCCAGACCGAGGCCGAGCGCCTCGACCTTGTGCGCCGGCTCATGGTCTTGTGCACGGGCACGGAGACCATTCGCATCACCGTGATGAGTGACATGGACCAGCTCAAGCTTGTTGAGAAGGACGCCGCCGACGAGGTCAAGCACGTCTACGCCAAGCTGAAGGCCACCGAGCACAAGCTCGCCAAGCTGAAACAGGTCGACAAGCAGGTCCACCGCGAGAAGGTCGCTGCCGCTCAGCGCGTTGCCGACACAAAGGCCTGGCGTGCCCAGCAGCAGCTCTACCAGAAGCTGCACAAGTTCAACATGCGCACCACCCCGATGGCTGTCGACGGCCTCGGCAACAAGTACTGGTCTCTACAATACAAGTCGAAGGAGCACGCCGCATGGGGCTCGTGGATCATGTGCGAATGCCTGTACGACCCCGCCGAGCTCGCGGCTTGGCACCAGCGCTTCGGCGCGAGCGTGAGCCGCGTCCTGCAGGGCCGCGACGCGATGATTGCCGAGAAGATTGCCGAGCGCAAGCGGCATCGCAAAGAAGCGCGTAGCCGGCAGGCCGACGACGCTGGCCGCGAAGCCCAGCCAGCAGACGCCGACAAGCAAGACGCCGACAAGCAGGACGCCGACAAGCAGGACACTGCCGAGCCCGACGCCAGCGCCGACGACACACGGCGCGACCCGGAGCAGCGCTCGCAACCAAAGCGGCGCTATCCGAAGCTCAAAATCGACTTCCCCAAGCCGCTCCCGGAGCCGCGCTTGTACTATGTAGAGGGCCGCGACAACATTACCCAGCTGGCTGAGTGGGTTGGCGGTCTACGCGGCGTAGACCCGAAAATGAGAACTAGCATCGCCGACGTTGCGAACTTCCTGGCTCCTGAGTAGGCGCTCCTGAGTAGGCGCTCCTGAGTAGGCGCTCCTGAGTAGGCGCTCCTTGTATGTAATATAATCTCATCGCTTGACGTTTATTCTTTTAGATTAGAAGCTTTTAACCGGCCACGAATGTGTATGTTGCCTAATGAAGGCACGATCCAGGCGCCACTCTTGGTGGATGCGGGGGCCGCAAAGCGAAAAGCTCGCATGCGGGCCACACCCTGCAGCTGCGGCGCGAGGCATGCACTAATGCCAAAAACACGAAGGGCCAACCCAAATGCTGTGTTTCGTTTTGGTGTGCTTCACACACCACTTTGATTTGTTTAGAAGAGAGAAAAGCTTGCAGATGCAACACCGGGCAACTGCGGTGCGAGGTGCGCACAAATCTGCCACTCCGGCCAAGGTTTTAGCTCGCAGCCTCCTGCACTTGCTTCTGCACTTGCTTTGGTTCCCGCCTCCTCAATAGCAGAACTCTAAGAACGTGTCAAAAACCTCACTACATGCCGCCCATCAAGGGCCCTCGCTAGTGTCAATATACAATATAAATTAAACTTGTTCGTGGCCATTGTGCCAACAACACGCGTCGTCGTCCCTCACAGAAGACGTGCACCCTGTGGGCAGCAAGCATGCGAATAAGTCTCGTGTTCTGAAGCATTCGCTAATACCAAAAGGCCTCCTTCTGGCCTCCTTCTAGCCCCTGACCGCGCTGGCCGCCCCTACACGTACTGGAGGCGATCCCTGTCAGTGCGCGACACACGAATGCGCGGCTTCACACCCTCCTTGGCCAGCTCCTCCTGCAGCTGGTGCTTCAGCACCGGCAGAAAGCCACGCTCTGTGTTCGAGTGGCCGCACACAATGACGCTTGTGCCGCTCTCACGCAAATACAGTAGCTCGTGGTGGCCCAGCTCGCCGGTCACCCACACGTCAGCCTCGGCGCCTTGTAGCACCGAGCCGCCCGAGCCCGCACACAAGGCCACGCTCTGCACGGGGTCTGTCGTGTGGCGTTCCGCCAGAACAAGCTGCACCATCTGCAGGTCAAGGTGCTCCTTCACGAGCCGCACAAGGTGCGGCAGCGGCACGGGCTCGCGCAGAGACACAAGCCGTCCGAAGCCGGCATCCTCGTGGCCCGGAAGGGCGCGCTCGCAAGGCTGCACCGTGCTGCGCGACAGCTCGTTGGCCCGCGAGTCGGTGATCCCGTCAGCCAGCCAATCATTCACACCCTCCTTGCTCGCGTCGATGGCCGTGTGCGGTGAGTACACCGAGATGCCGGCTTGCACAAGCTTGAGCAGCGACAAGTGCTGCGGGTTCTGGGTGGAAATCTGCTTGATGCCTCTGAAAATGAACGGGTGGTATGCAATGACCAGGTCCGAGTTCATGGCAATCGCCTCGTCGCACACATCGGTCGTCAGGTCGATCGTAAGCAGCACGCGCGGGTCGGTTCTCTCACTGGTTTTGGCTGGTGCCGTCACGGCGCTGTCCAGCAGCAGGCCCGTGTTGTCCCACGAGCTGTCGGCCAGTTGCTTCGGGTAGAGTCGCTGCAGCGCCTCGACTACTGTCTTCACTTTTTGAGCGCGCAGCACCATCAATTCGCACCGTTAATTTCAGATCGACTTTTCGGCTGAACGTGGTCTACTTACGGGTCGTCTTCGCCCGCGCCGTGGAACGGTGACGAAGCCAAACATGGGAACCCGACGCCGAGTGCCTGCACGTGACGCACTTTGGCTCAAGCATGAGCGCATGAACGCGCGCCGATACGCGTTGGCACTTCACGTAATCACACGCACGCAAACCGCCGCGACGGCAGGACGCAGGCACACTGCGAAGCAGAGAAGGCTGCGCGGCGCACGAGCGAGCCCGGTGGGTGATGAGAATCAAGAGGATTTTTCGTTTGTTGGATCTTTTCTCAGCTTCTCGGTTGTTCTCGCTTTTTTAAGGCCTGGCTGGCCTCGTTAATGCGCAGGCGACCTTACTATGGCCCTGGCCCAGCAACTGCCGAGGGCCGAAATGTGAGTGGCAACAACGCGGGCGCGTTTTTTTTCTTTCTTTTTTTCTCATCCTCAGCCCTGCCTCGGCATGGGTTCGCGCTCGTAGCAGTCGCCGCTATCAGATGCGCAGCCCCAGCATCACGTGTGCGAGTGCTCACGTCATATGTCATTCTAACGTTAAATGGACTGGTCTTTTTCACCGTATCCGAGCCTTTGCAGCCGCTGCTTACCTGCGCTCAGCCATGCTGACTCCCCAGACGTTTGAGAAGGCTCTGCGCGAGCAGCTCAATGCCTCGCACGTGGAGGTCGCCGACACTAGCGGCGGATGCGGCCAGGCGTTCGAAGTCACTGTTGTGAGCGACGCGTTCAAGGGCCGCTCAAAGCTGCTGCGCCACAAGGCCGTGAACACGGCGCTGAAGAGCGAGATCGCGTCCGTGCACGCGTTCACGCAGAAGACGTTCACGCCTGAGGAGTGGACGGCTAAGCAGGCGCAGTAGAGCCGAGCACGCGGCGCTCGATCTCCGCCGCCAGCTCGGCCAATTTGCGCCCGGTCGCCGCGGCCAGCTGCTGCGTGCGCGGCTCAGAGCACTCCTGCACGCGCCCAAAAATTTTGTCCAACAGCATGCCCACGTCCACGGCGTGGGCCTGTATAATGATGCCTCCGGCCACTGTAACGACCATCAGTAGACACGTATATAATGCCTCCTCAATGACGACTTCACGAGTGCCGCGCACGGCAACACTTACCAGTACGGGCCACAGCTCGCGCACCATGTCTGGCATGTGCTGTGTCGGGTACGCCTCAACGACGATGACGCCCAGCGTGCGCAGCCACTGCGCGTAGATGAGCGCGTCGTACGAGCTGGCCCGCAGCGGTGGCTCAGCGGCCACCAGCGGGAAGAAGAACATGTGGCTTACGGCGGAGAAGCGGTTGCGTGGCCTCGGCGGGCCGGCCTCCTGCTTGTTGCGGGCGGCAGCCTGCTGCTGCAAGCGCCGTGAGCGGCGCACAACTGTTCCGTCGTCGGCGGCCCGCTGCTCCGCGCCGTTGATGCTCAGCCTGCCCACGTCTGCTACGGCAAACCTCGAGCGGTCCTCCGGGGCTACGAACAGCTGGTGCAGGGCCGGCGGCAGGCGCTCGAATTCGGCCTTGTTCTGGCCCTGGGCCAGCTCGTGCGCGGCAAACACAAGCGCGCTGAGCAGGCTCTGACGCTGGGCCAGAGACCAGTCGCCTGTTTTGAACATGGCGACTACAACGGGCGCCTGCTTAGCGTCCGCGGCCACAACCGCGTCTAAAATGCCCTGCCGCAGCTCGGCGAACCTCGTGATGGAGAACTTGTCGGTCAATGCACACGCCACGCGTAACAGGTCTGCCGCGTACTGAGGAACCTCTGAGCCGAACTGGGCCTTGCGCGCAATGAGCGACGCGCCTGTCGTGAGTGCTGCATGTACCTCGCCATATTTCTCGCTTTGCAAGTAAGTAACGAGGTCCTTGATGTAGAAGGGCGGCACGACCTCTTCGTCAGAGTCTGCGTAGTCGTCGTCGTCGGAATCAGCGGGCTGGCCGGGCTGCGTTTCGGCAGCCGCGCTTGGCGGCGGCGACGGCGGATGCAAAATGGACTGAAAGTGGCTCGGCTGCGGCGCCGGCTCGGCTGCGTCGACCGCGTCAAAGCCGAGCCACCACTCGTGCTCGTCGTACGTGATGCCGAACTCCAGCGTCTGGCCTGCCTGCTTGGCGAACGTCTCGGCCACAAGCGTGCCGATTTTGCGCACGTTTGCTGACGACGAGCTCAGGTGCAGGGACACGCCCTCGAGGAGCTGCGGCGAATGCGCGACTTCGGCGGCGTCGGACGCAGAGAGTGAGCAGCACGACGCAAGCAACAGCTGCGCAAGCGTCTGCTTGGCTGCCAGCGTCGAGCACTCGAATCCGACCTTGCTGCTCCAGTCCGCAACGAGCTGCGCGACGAGCGCCTTGAGATGCCCCGACTCGCGCGCCAGCACGACGGCGGCGCGCATCGCAGCCAGGCCAGCCGGCAGTCGCAAGCACACGTCGTACACGAGCGCTGCGTCGACTGCGAGGTCGAGGAGCACCCGGCCGGCCTGGCCCGGCGCGGGCGGCAGGACGCTGAGCAGGGCCCGCGACAGAAGAAAGTGCTGCTGCGTCTTGCGCAGAGCTGGCCACAGCTGCCGCAAGGCCCCGAAGTGCTCGGGCTGCAGATACGTTTGCACAAGCTCGGCCGGCGCGCCGAGCTTTGCCGCGCGGTCAAAGAGCGCCGCGTCCGTGGCCAGCGTAGGCGTCGCAGCCAGCTGCAGGGCCAGCCACGCTGTGTACCGTCGCGCGTCGCCGGTCCACGAGGCGGTGAGCTTGGACGCGGCCACGTTGAGTATGCGCGAGCCAAACACGAGGCTCGAGGCCTGCTTCGGCTGCGCGCGAACGAGCCGGCCAACTATACCCGGCTGCTCAAGCACGCGCTCGAGAACACGCAGCAGAGCGTCGCACTCGTGCTGCGGAGCGAGTGCCAGGCGTGAGAGCAGCGCGCCGAGGCCGGCGGCGTTGCTGAATGTCAGCACGAACTCGGCCACAACGTCAGGCTCGGATATGAACAGCGGCACAAGCGCGGCTGTGAAAATGCTGGCATAGACCTCGAGCGTGTGCGACGAGGACTGCGCAGCCAGGTCGAATGCGGCGCGGAAGTCTGCGAGGCCGGCTGCGAGCTCGCGCGGGCCGGGCGACGCCTGGAACCGCGCCGCCAATGCGTGGGCCTGCGCGGAGTCGGAGATCGACATGCGGGGGTCTGTGAGCTCGGCTCGAGTTCGAAGCGAGGACGCCAAGCGTTCTACAGCCGGCCGAGGTTCAGCAAGCGCTTGTCACGCGGATTCGATGTGTTGTTTCTCGAGATGTCCACCACAAGCGTGTGCAACTCGCGCCAACCTGCGCGTTAGACGTATGATGTTGCCGATAGTTGAACGTCAGTGTTATTTCCTAGGTAGGAGGGGGGCCTTCTCACTGTTGCTGGTCAAGTTGCATATCAATGAAATGCCTGTTAGATCCTCCTTCATTCGTTCACATATTCTGGCGCGAATTGTTGTAGGCTGCCCTACGAAGAGCAGCGTCTTTTTTTTAATCTACCTTCTCATAGCCGACCCCTAAAGGCGACCAACCCTTTGCCCACAATGATGTGCTAGCGTGAGCTTTTAGAGCGATTCACTATGTGTGTGAACGTTATTGAGGAACTCAGAGCATTCAATTCAGAGCTCAGATCGTTGAGCGAAGACCTGAGTGTCTTTTCTTGCGTTCATCACACTTCGCTTGATCGCGGCGACTGGCTCAAAGTTCGTCACAGCACTCTGTCACTAACCCTGTTTAAGCCGCCTCGACGCGCAGTCTCTGCATGCTTTTCTATTGACAGCTTCCTGCTGACATTGTGCGGAGACCCCCTCAGATGTGTGCAACAGAAATCAGCTGTCGAGAGTGTTTCTGCGGGCGCACTTACGAAACCAGGTACAAGGTTTTCGTAATATTGTGGATGTTGACCCTGCTCACATTACGTCCCACTGCGTCGGCATCGTTCGGATCTATTGTGGTAGATGCCGCCGCCGGAAGCTTCGGGAGCCCTCGCCCCAGTCCTACTCGTTAGTCGCCGCGTAACTCTGCGCAACATGCAGGCTTACGCGGCGGGTCCTGCAATCCAACCCTCGCACAGTCTCGCGTGACCGAGCATCATGCATACAGGTAGGCAGCAGGGTTTGTCGATTAGCCGATTCGGGGCTGCCAGATTGAAAAGTGCCGTACACGCGTGCAATTAGTGCGCACAAAAGAGTTTTTTCGTACAAAGATGCACATATTTCGGGTGCATGACGACCCTTTCTTTATGTCACATTTGTTGTGTTACACCCTCTAAAATCTATACGCCACGAATCAATGACGCCCAAGAAATTGCATATGCATACATAGGCGGCGCGCGGCGCCCCACCCCACCCCCTTCAATGTACGCTTCCTGCATACAGCCCAGGTGGATTTTGTTACGGATAGATGACGCCCAATAACTTGTATATGCGCCGTATAAAAATCCTTGGTCGCGGTGCGTCACCATGGCCTCAAGTGCACAGCCCTCCCTGGAGCCCTGTGTGCCCACTGCAATAATGTGGCCTACGAATCACTCGCCAAACCAACACTAACTGCTATCTCTAATTGCTCAATTCGTAATGTTCTACGAAACGATCCTCAAGGTACCAGAACGTCTCCGCTTTCAACCCGGAGCCCTTTCAATCGCCCGGGGCTCAGTGTTTACTGACGACTTATCTCCTGGAAGCCACGAACATCAAGCCTCTCAAATGGACCAGATCAATCCTCTCCAGAGACTTCGCGGCTTGCTTTGTCCTTGAATCGAGTGACCGCCAGATTTCATTGAGTCCAAGAATAGCCAAAGAAATCTCGTCGAGATGAAGTATGCGGTGCGTTGCTGTAATGGCCCTCGCGAAACTCTTGAGGGAACCTTCGCACAGGGCTGCCTTTTTTGTTTACTCTACGTTATGGAAATTCTCGTTATTTGCCCGCCGGTAGGTTCTAAACTAAACGAACATTGGTTTTTTCGCTTGCGCCGACTAGAGCTCAAACACGGTCATTAAGACCCTAGATCCGTGGCCATGAAATCAGACGCTTGGCGAACTCGGATAAGCTATCTTAAGGCCCGAGTAAGCCGTATCGGACGTGAGTATCTCGTGATAATGCTGCGATTAAGGCAGTGAGATACGTCATACGCCCAGGCGGCCCACATGCTGGGCCAGTAATTTTTCATCGCTTGCAGCGACCATTTAGAGTCATTCAGCACCTCCGCAGCTCCGGCCATCGCACCCACAATGAGCAGCTACCATCTTAGCGAGAAACACAAGGACCTGATGCACACTGGGCTCGACTCGTTCGACCCCGAGGTGGCGCAGATCGTCGAGAATGAGATCAAGCGGCAGCGCGAGTCTATTGTGCTCATTGCGTCCGAAAACCTGACGTCTAAGGCGGTGATTGATGCTGTGGGCACACCCATGTGCAACAAATACTCAGAGGGCTACCCCGGCGCGCGATACTACGGCGGCAATCAGAACATTGACGAGGTCGAGACGCTGTGCCAAAAGCGTGCCTTGCACGCGTTTCACCTCAGTCCCGAGGAGTGGGGCGTGAACGTGCAGACACTGAGCGGCTCGCCGGCTAACCTGCAAGTCTACCAGGCGCTCATGCCGCCGCACGGCCGCCTTATGGGTCTTGACCTGCCTCATGGCGGTCATCTCAGCCACGGCTACCAGATCCCCAGCAAGAAGATCAGCGCCGTGTCTACGTACTTCGAGACGATGCCGTACCGCGTGAACCTGGACACAGGCATCATCGACTACGAGCGTCTTGAGGAGAACGCGGAGCTATTCCGGCCGAAGGTGCTTGTTGCCGGCACGTCGGCGTATTGCCGCCTCATTGACTACAAGCGCATGCGCGAGATTGCCGACAAGGTTGGTGCGTATCTTGTTGTTGACATGGCGCACATCTCGGGCCTGATTGCCGCGGGCGTGATCCCATCGCCGTTTGAGTACGCGGATGTCGTGACGACAACGACGCACAAGTCGCTGCGCGGACCACGCGGTGCCATGATTTTCTTCCGCAAGGGCTCTCGCACCGACGCCAAGGGCAATGCCGTGCCTTACGACCTCGAGCAGCGCATCAACTTCTCGGTGTTCCCCGGGCACCAGGGCGGCCCGCACAACCACACGATCACGGCGCTGGCCGTGGCGCTGAAGCAGGCGGCCACAGCCGAGTTCCGTGAGTACCAGGAGCTGGTGCTGAAGAACGCGAAGGCTCTCGAGCACGAGTTCAAGCGCCTCGGCTACAAGCTTGTCAGTGACGGCACGGACTCGCACATGGTGCTTGTGTCCACAAAGAAGGAGAAGGGCGTTGACGGCGCGCGCGTCGAGCACGTTGCCGAGCTCATGAACCTGGCGATCAACAAGAACTCGATTCCGGGCGACTCGTCGGCGCTGGTTCCCGGCGGCGTGCGCATTGGTGCGCCGGCTATGACGACGCGTGGCCTTGGCGAGCAGGACTTCGCTCGCATTGCCCAGCTGATCGACCGCGCCGTCGTGTACTCGAAGGAGCTACAGGCGTCGTTGCCCAAGGACGCGAACCGCCTCAAGGACTTCAAGGCTGCGGCCACGGCCGACAAGGACGGCCAGCTCAAGCAGCTGCGTGAGGAGGTCAGTGCCTGGGCCTCGTCATTCCCGCTGCCTTACTAGATACATAGCTTAACGTGGGACGCTTAAGCGGCCTCATATATTGAACACGCTCGCTTCATTGACGAGAGAAGTTGCCGTGAATAATCGTGGCTTATGGATTGTTGCTATTGACTGTAATGAGACGCCGCACGTCGCCCGTACCGGTGTACGTGAGAACAGTGCGGCTAAAATGCTGCTTTGTGAACAGGATTATTCGAGCACCAGTAAGTGCCAGCAGCGCGAACGCCGTTTTGCATCATGAACTTGATAATGTTTGAGCGCCAGCAGTGCACAACCGTACTGCACCGTAAAGATGAGCGTCTTTGAGAACCAGTGAGGCTGATGCCGTGTTGAGCCATGAAGATGATCGTGTTTGAGGACCAGTAAAACACGTACCGTCCTGCAATGTGGACCGCATGACTTTGTTCCACATATTGATTTGGTTAATTAGTGGAAGTGGGGCCCTGCGATCACCGTTCACAGACTCCAGCAGATGCGCCCAAGTGCAATGGTGCTGATGTGCTAAGCTGTTCTATCGGGAATGTTATTGATAAGGGATGCACTGTAGTACAGCGGTAGGCTGCAGATGCGGCATCTTCTGGTTCTCGAAAAAAAAGCGTGTTTGGCCTTGCGGATGCAATGACAACGGACTGGCCGAGCCTGGCATTTGGGACCAGGTTGAATCGCAGAAGCCTCGTGGGTTCGAGGCAGTGCTAGCAAGCGCTGAAGCGCAGGCAAGATAGGTGAAACTTAGGCGCTCATAAATAGTATCGTATGTAGCAGTCGTGCGACAACGCGGTGACTCGATGCAGCAAACGACAGTGGAGAGGTCTTGGCGCACAGCCCGCGGGGTGGTGCACAAGACTAGGGCAGCAGCGCGCGCATTACTTGCGAACAAGCGTCGCCACGGGGACAACCACAACAACAATGATCACAATGATCACCACGGCAATCAGGCACATGCGCATCTTCATGTCCTTCCACCACATCTGCTTGCGCACACGGTTGGCACCGCTGTGGAAGCCCGCAGCTGACGCCGCGAGGTTATCTGTCTTGTCCTGTAGGTCGTCCAGGCCGCGGCCTCGCGCAGCCACGTTGTTGATATTCTCCCGCATGATGCCGACGGTGTCGTCGATCTGCGCCTGGATTGCCGCAGTTCGCGACTCACCGCCGGTATGTGATGCAGGAATGTATGGATCGTAGGGCTCTGCGCTGGACATCGGTAGCAAAGGTTTTGTCTCGTTCTTGGGGAGTGGGCTGAGCTGCAGGCTAACGTCGCCTTCTACAATGATGGGCTGGCTGCGGCGGCGACGGAGGGGCGACAGCTGGGACCGCTTACGTCAGTTTTGACTCATCGGACGAGAAAGCAGATGCCGGCGCGAGGCTCCGCGCTTGGTGTGTGCGGTTCGGTAAAAAGTGGGACGCGAGCGGCGAGAAACGCGAAAGACCGCGTCACAATTTCTTTGGCGCAGAACCTAGGGGGTCTTCCTAATTGTGAACCGTTAGTATGCATCAGACATGTGCGTTCTAAGTGCGCTTTCGCTCGGCTCGGGCAGGGCTGCTCACGTGCCCCTGTGGCGCGCGTGGTGGCCATTTCTTCGCGGTCGCTTAGCCGTGTGCTTACTGTCCCGCGCCGGGGGGCACTGACCGAGAACGCGCTTATTTACACTCTCATCTCATGCACGAGCAGCTCGGCTCGCAGGACAGATGAGCTTGGAAGCAACCAAACCAGAGGGCACCGTGCAGCAGCTCTTCTTACAAGTTGTGCTGGCTGTCGGCGTGTTGCCTGAAGAAGAACTCGAGCGCGTTTTGCAGATGTTAAACCGCTGCCCCGAGGCCGAGCAGCGCTCCATGGAGGCCCTTCTCATATCTGCGAATGAGACGCTCGACGCCCTCGACATGGAGCTGCTCAAGGCCCGCAATGACTTCGACAAGGGTAATTACTACTATTTTCTTATTAACAAGGCGCCGCTGCCACCCGGCATGGACCGCCGCTTCTTGTCTGCTGCTCAAGCTGCGCAGTTTAAAGACATGCTGGATGCAATGTTTGCCGACTCGCGGTGCGACGGCATCAACCCGGCCAACGATCTGCCGTCCGACAAGTTTCCCAGCAAAGGCGAGATCGTAGACCGGCTATTGTCCTCAAAGTGGCTCGAGAACATTGCTAGCGACGGTGCCGCGCCGCGCATGTTCATCAGCATGCGATGCTTATACGAGATGCAGGCGTATCTAGTCGAACGGTACGGCGGAAAGACGTTGCACCGCTGTCTGGGCTGCGAGCAGTGGTTTCTGGCAGGCAGACTGTGCTCAAACTTCGACTGCTCGGCACGCCTGCATGACCGCTGTTACGAAGCATATTTCCGGAGCCGCGCAGAGAGCCCTGGTGTCTGCACCAAGTGCGGCAGCACCATCTGAACGCTCCGCGGCGCGAAAAAACGAGCCTAGTTATTTATTTACCTTTTTATATGCGCCCTCCCCTTTGCGCCCTCCCCTTTTCGCGGACAGGGCGCCTCGGACAGATCGAGCCTGGATAGGCCTTCGAACAGATCGAATCTCAGTAGGCCGCGTGCTGTATGTGCGACGACGTGATGTGCACGGGTCGTGGTAGCGATCTCGTGTCGATGCGTAAAGCAACGCTGGATGTCGCACTGCATACAATGGCACCCAACGATCCGATGCGCTCGACAGATTGCGCCGGTCTGATCTATTTTTGTTGACCGAAGAAGGACCAAAAACCTCACGGCTGCGGCACCGACTAGCTCAGGGTACTCCCCTAATTGGCTAATGGCTCGCGAGTCACACGAAGCTTAGTCTGACGCATTGATGATGGCTTGCTTGTTCCGCCATTGTTACCATACAACAATTGCACTGTGTTTGTCCACGGCGTATTTGTTTTACTACAGAATATTTATCCATCATTTCGTCCCCCTCTGAAGCCCTCACCATGCAATCACACGCGAAGCAAGAATCTTGATTTGAGTCGACAACGCGTTATGGCGCAGTGCTTGAAGCGGCTAGCCTGCGGCCGCGAAGGTCACATGCAGTGCAGCTGAGCAAGATGTGCCGCAATGAACCTCGCGCTCCCATTCGATTTTTTTTTATTAGTCAAGGGCACACCAGGCCTCCCCACCCTACCGGATTTCTCTGCGAACGGACGTGAAGGGTGGGCCAAAGGCGCGGGATGTTTGCAGTATCGAACCTTCTCGGGGCAAACTGCGCCAAGTTCTAGATTCTATATTTGCAGAAGAATGCATCAAACGTGGCTCGTTCGCTGCAAGTGCATATGCAGAACGACCCGCCCTGGAGAATTTTTGTATTAGGGTATTCATGCACGACAACATCAAAGGTCTCACATCTCAAACTTTAACTATGTAGCATAATTTACCGATGGCCAGATTGTGCTCTGTCACGGCGTTATGTAGCACTACTCACAGCACAAGCTTGGGTACTCCATTTTTCAAACCACAGCTTTGAGCTCTGAGCGCTTAATTTGCCCGCGCTTACGGCAACGGTTATATCTACGTAACCTCAGTAGGGTTTGATATATATCGAGTGCATAGAGACGCATATGCAAGCACGCGGCTTAGTCAAGGAAATATTGGCTCTAGGTGCTGCGACGATCATGCATTAGTATTTTATCCGAGCCAATCGACGGTCTCTTGCTCACGCACATGATTTGCTCGTGTCGATGGAAATACCTCCGCCAGCCGGTGCGGCATATGTGTTGACAAAGTAGCAAGCCTAGATACGTCTGTCACTCGGGACTCGTTGAGGTCTGAGGGTGTCAAAGGCCGTGACTACGACAGCTGGCTAGTCGCGCTGGCCGCTACGGCGGACTCTCATTAGCTTCTGCAAGGCGCATGCATTATCCGTAGGGGCGAGGTCCGCCACTGTCGGTACAAAAACCTTGCCCATGACAACTGACATGTTACCCTACATTTATGCACACAACCTTTGGCTCACTCTTGGGACCGCACCCCACCCCGATAGGTTCGCGATTCGGTCCGTCACCTTTCCGGTAGGGCACGAACATCAGCTCTTCCCACCCGACGCACCTGCGACCGCGTACCGCCACCAACATCGGTTGCATTCGACACTAGCCAACCAAATCGCGCGCAACTCAACGACGCTGCTGTTTATTTATTTTTTGGACTAGCAGACGCTCATCGATCCGTATCTTTTCTAGTCCATCGCAGCCCACTACTAGCCCTACTGTGTCGCGTTTAGGCCCACCCTTATGAGTTCGGCTCCTCCACCGCCGCCTCCCGAGGGGACTCCCGAAATTCGTGTAGCAACGTCGGCAAAGCTCAGCGCGAAGCTCAAGATCAACAGCGCGCCCAGCGAAATCATCGATGCCACGGCTGCGCAGATTCTGCTCTCGCAGCCGAACCACGAAATGGACTTCTACGAGCTGGCCACGGCCGTCTTTAACGCCTTCGAAGTCGAGGGCGTGCGGCGGTTGGCCGTGACGCGCCACATGCTGCGCTTCCGCCGCGAGCTCGAGGCCGCGCGCTCCAGCCGCGACGCGTGGCTACAGAAGCGCCTCGAGGTCGGCCAGCGCCTCGTGCCGAGCCTCGTTGACGCTTCGTTTATGCAGTTCGTGCTACGCATGCTCTCCTACTTCGAGAACGGCCTCACCGAGCGCGAGATCGCGCAGTGCTGGCTTGATCAGCACACGTCCTGGTTCGGCGACGCTTACCGCGATACCGTCGAAGCGCTCGGGTCGAAGATGCTGGACCCGGTTCTGCGAAGCCTGCTTGCCCGCCAGGACGAGTGGGACATACAGCTGGTGCAGCGAATTGATCCCGACGCGGCACCGGATGCGGGCCGCCAAGGCTCACTCCTCAGTTCAGGCTCCGGCGCGTCGAGCTCAGGCTCAACTCAGCCCAGTGCCGGCTCCAGCGCGCCTGCCTCAGACGGCTCGGCTGCCACTACGGGTCGCTCTACGTCAGAGACGTCCAGCCTTTCTGGAGCCACGGGCCCGTCCGATGCATCGGGCGCCACAAGCCTTGCCAGCTCGTCCGACGCCGGTAAAGTGGTGGGTGCAGACGCGCCCACGTCGCAGCAGCCTGACTCGGCGGTCCGCTGGAAGAGCGTGGCACCCTTTGACAGCCGGCAGAAGGCGGTCATTGTGCCTGCACTCATGTTTGATGACTTCCCGTCCTCGGATAATCACCCAGTTCAGGGCTCTCTCTCGTATTACCTGCCGCCGTACAACCAGTTTTTCCTAGCCACGCCGAACGCGGCCGAAGCCAGTCTGGCGACGCGGTTCAAACACGATAATAAACACTAGTACACAATTAACTTCTTCTTGTTTTTGCTTTTTCTTCCTGCTGTCGTCGTCCCTGCGCATTTCGAACCGCTAGCGCATGAGGCTTTGGTTGGCCCCGTCAGTCCTCCGACACGCGCTCAAGCAGGTGCTGCACGCCAAGCTCCTGGTACTGCTGTTTTGTGATCCACGTCGACTCATCAAACTCGCTCAGCGACGCCAGCACGCTGGCTCCGGTCCACACTGGGTGGCCTCGCGGGTGGTGGATATTCACCGTATAGTTCGGCAGCAGCACCCCCAAGTCGTATTCAATGCGTCGGGCCAGGCCGGCAACCTGGGACGACCCTCCGTGCAGCACGACGTTCGACAGGAGACTCAACACCACTTCTGGCGGCGCGTCCACCTTCTGCACCGTATTATAAATGACCTCGCTGAGGCCAAGGCTGTTCAGGCCGGGCGTTGTGCCGTCGGCCAAACTCGAGATCGTTGGGTTGAAGAGCGCTTCTATGGACACAAGCCGCTCGTGGCCCACAAGCAAATTATACCCCGAGGGGAACTCGTAGAATCGCGTGCCCTTAATCTCCGGCCCGCTTAAAGGTGTCGGGTTCGTCACGCAACACACGCGCTTGAATTCCTCGAGAAGGCGGCTCAGCTGAAAGCTGTGGTAGCTGTCAGTCCCACGCGGCAAAAGCTTGAAGTCCTTGTGCTCGCTCACGGGCAGATTCTGGTCCGCACCCCGCAGCTTGCTGGTGATTTGGTACTGCGGAATGACCTGAATCTCGGCCCGCGCCAGGTCCAATTGCTGCAAGACGTGGGCATCCACAAAGTCGCCCGCAAACCGCGTGTGCGTGGCCGCCTTCGAGCGTACAATGCCGTCCACCACGGGCGTGGCCGACGTCATAGCGGCGCCTACGCTCACGACCAGCGCGTTGGCCCACGACGATTCAAACGTCGCCGCCAGCGGCGCCTTCACCAGCTGGAACAAAGGCACATTAAGTTCCTCAAACACGGTCTCCAGCAGCTTCTGCCGGCTCACGGCCGGGTTCCACACCTCCTCCGTCACCGTCAACGGCTGTTCATCTAGCTGGAATCCGAGCCGCTGCTCTGCAAGGTGGCTCCACATGCCGGCCACTACATCGAAGTCATGAATGACACCGTCGATTATTGGCGTCCAGACCTCGCCCTCTGGCGGAGCAGGCCCGCTTACGGAGATGTGATACTTTGTGTTCTCGCCCTCGCGCAACACCGCGCTGGGCAGAACACTGAGGGGTGCGACGTCGCCGGCAACGCCAAACCGCGTCGTTCGAGAGCCGGGCTCGATAACTACCCCGGGAACGTCCTCTTGCGTCATGGAAGTTCGCGTCCCTTCAGCTCACGAATTCCTACCTGCGTGCTAGCTGGGGTGAGCACGCGCGTCGGCCGGCCCGGTGTGTCAGCTAGCAGTACAGTGGCGCATTTTTCAAAGCGATTGCAGGCGACCAAGCTTGGTCGGCGCTGTAAAGCGCGCGGGGTTCGTGCATAAGAGGGGGGGCTCAATCTATGTTTTGTAGGTATCAGTTAGATGGGTCTGTATCCAGAAGACTGGGGTGGCACCTACTTAGAAAGATGATTTGCTCGAGTCGGAGTTGGCGGTAATGTGACCCCGGACATGGGGCCGCCTGTAACCGCTACCTGGCTGCTAGGCCCGGGGCATGGCAGGTCTAGGAACGTGAGACACAAATCAGAACAAGAAGCCCAACGGAACTCTAGGAACGTGAGACACTAATCAGAACAAGAAGCTCAAGGGAATCCTAGGTAGACTGACTTCTAGGCAAGAATTAGTTGTTTTGGATTAACCTACGCGAAGTTGATCTCATAGAAGGCCCTTGGATTCACGTGACGACGTCATTTCCAGCTCTCCTCCTTTTGGTAGGTGGAGCCAATTATCAGGCACAAACATCAACTGCTGTGCTGCGGGCTTTAAAATCGGTTCACTCAAGACTTGATAAAGACTTTTGCTAGATTTGTCGCACCATTACAGTGACCCCCTTGTTTCCTCCCTTGTTTCTTCCCTTGTTTCCTCCCTTGTTCGAAGACGTCTTGTCCTGGGAAGGAGAGTTAGAAGAGGAAGAAGTGTTTTTGTTAGAAAATTGCGATCGCCTGCTCCTTTGATAACCAGGATTACCCGTGGAGCGAGAAGAACGTGCATGCTGAGAGGTACAAGCAGGTGACGCAATATCAGGTTGTCGATGGAACCATTCGAAAGCATCCTGAAGTGTTTCGAAGTCAGGTAGCTCGGCATCGAAGTCTCTGTTAATGTACCGGATGTCATAATGCTGAATATGGGTTGTGAGCATAGCCTCAGCAGTGCCTTGCGCAAAGTCTGGTACATCCTTGATAGAGGCATAGAAACGTTCAGCCCACAGGTCCACACGGCGAGTGTACTGAAATATGGTTTCATCAGGCGAACGACTAGGCATAGGACCCGATAGGCCAGCCCGGACTGCCGCGGGATGGAAGCGCTGAGGACGCTTTGCTGAAAGATAATCAAGGAGCTCACAAGGAATCGTGTAGTCCTGCGGTTTGAGCATACCTTTGGGAAGGCAATCAGCAATCATTTCAGTGCAGCGTTTAGCAGCATAACGGTGTTCCGGAGTCTTAAACGAGGCAGCAGAGTTCAGGAACCAAGAGTGATCAGAGTTGCTGTGAAGAACTTCACGAACATCATAGACGAACGTGAACAAGTCGGCATACCCAGAAGGAGGAGTCACCTTGCGGAGCGCAAATCTCAGACTGGCGAGAGTTTTACATATGTTGCCAGACAGCTCCAAAGGAGGCGGGAGATCCGATTGAGTAGGAGGCGAAGACTTATTGGACGGAGCGCGAGTAGCGTCCGCGCGGAAACTGACCATCAGGCAGAAGAATGTGGAGACGTAGAAGCACTGTAGGTTTTATTGTGTGTGTGGGAACTGCTTTAAAACTGAGGCCGTCAGATATTAAATAATGCGCATGTTCGCAATGCCTTCTGAAAGGGACAACTCATCACTGGCGTTGTTCAACCAATGATCGTGTTGCGATTGTCAGTGGGACCTTCTCGAGAGAATAAAGACACAATGCTGATGTGCGAGAACTTACAATATGCAAGCAGACTACACAAAAAGTAACTGGAGGCATTTGGGGCGCCCTATGCGCGCATATTGCCTGTTGGGGATGCAAGTATTGTAGCCGATACCCCTTGAGTTCCCTACTCCAGGCTGCAAATACGCCCCATGCAATCAATTGAGCCACGACCTGTTGTGATGTGCCTCTTGACACAAGCAGCTTGATCGGATCGGATCGTGCAGAAAGAGAACCATCTAGAACCAAATGATCGGCAGGATGGTTTCGTAAACCACGCATCAAGTTGGCTAGATTGCGCGCAAAACAGTATCGGGCGAATTTCTAAGGAAATTGCTCAGCGGGAAAACTATTCTGAGGTCAACCATTCCTGGCGAATTCGAGCCAAAGAACAGACCCGTCGGGCTGCTGCTCCATGTCGGAGTTGGCGCTATTGTGACCACGGACTTGGGCCGCCTGTTACCGCTATCCGGCAGGTAGGCCTGGGTAACGGCAGGTCTAGGAACGTGAGACCTAAACCAGGAGCTCAAGGGACTTCCAGGTAGGAATCAGAGGTTAAGGGTTAAATGCAAGGAGTATGCCTTATGTAATGAGAAGGTACTGGAGATCACGTGTAAACGTCATTTCCAACAGCGTTTGGGATTCCATGATATTGTCAGTACGTCATAGTGGTCGGTAGTTTTTGAGCGGCATCAGTTAGGGGAGCAGCAGCACAGACGGTTTGCTTTTTTGAGGCCGTGGCGAACAAGGACCAGGGTACGGGCACGCCCTACCAAAAAAAAGACTCCGCGCTTAGCGTTAAGTAGTGTAGAGAGTAGACTCGTTTTTGTACACAAAAATGGCTGCCGTCCCTACCAATTTCGACCCCGAGCAAGCTGAGAACCTTGAGGACATTGAGAAGCAGTTCGCCGTAAAAGCCGTCGAGCACGCCTCCACATATTGGTCTCTGCTCGAAAAGTTCGGTCCTTCCAAGCTCCAGCTCACGGGCGTGGACAACGATCTGTACGACGACCTCGTCGAGACGTTCCCCGAGTTCCAGGAGAACCCGGAGGCCGCCAAGGTCCTCAGTGAGGATGCCATGAAGGGCAAGGACGGCAAGGCCAAGTGGTACAAGTTTGCCAAAAAGTACGAAAACAAGGTCCCTGATTACAACTTCGGCACCCTGCTGCGCGTGAACAGCGATGGCGAGTACACCCAGGAGAACACGCTGTTTGCTTTCCGCGTCCAGTTCGACGCCATCGAGATATTCCGCAACCGCCACGGCCTTAACGACTGGGTCTACAAGGGCACTAAGTAAACGGCCCTTTTTTAGCTGCGTCCAGTGCCTTACCCGTGTATATTTAATTGTAGCCGAGACGTTTTTGCCTTTCAGCCATGCTCTTCTTCATTTTCTTATCCTTTTTTTCTCTAATTAGACCATGCCTGGTTTTCCTTGGGCTACTTGCTTGGCCTAAATTGGCCTAAATTGACCGAAATAAGTTACCAGACGCATGCTAAACTGCGTCACCGTATGGCTGTAATGTACAAATGTCCCGCCATTTCGGGCAGTAAGGCGCTACTAACCCACGGCTCAGATCAGGGGTCGAATCCGTACGTAGCTCGCTTCTCCGGCGGCGCGGCGTCAAGCGCGCTGGCCGATTCTTCAATCGTCTTCTGTACAAGCGCAATGTCATCAGGCACAATGCGTAGCTCGTACATCTGCTTTCGCACGGTCATGAGCTGGCTCGTCGAAATGCGCTGCCCCGTGTACGGATCAGGTGCAGATGTAGCGAGCTTCTGCAGCTGTCCAATAATTAAAAGCCAGTCCAAGGACTGCGCGTTAGCGAGCCACACATTAAGGTCATTCACAGCATACGCAAATGCGGGAAAAGCATTTAGTACCTCTGCTTCGCGCCTCTGAGGTCTCTTCAGTAGATCAGGTCCAGCCATGCGATCTATGAGTCCTAAGTTCAGCACCAGCGTGAGGAACCTGTCCCGCGTCTCTGTCTGCAACGTATTCACGTCGATGATTTTCTGGTAGTGGCGGATCAACGACCCGTCAAACGCGCCTCTGTCCAGCATGAGTCGATCAACCTCGGCAAGATTCTGCAGGCCCCAATTAAGCTGCTGTTCAATCGCTCTCATCGCGTCAGTCGACACGGGGACTTTCAGCCTTATACCCTGCTCTTTGAGCGCCAAAAGCTCGTTGAAGTCTACTGGAACTTCGCGGGCTTTGCGCGCAGCTTTGCTCACCCAGTCCGTCAGTTGGCGCAATGTTTGCATGAAGGTCCGTAAGTGAGCATGCCGCGACATGAGGGACTCGAGCTGGCCATATATAGCCGCATCCGGAACCACTCCGGCTTTTAAGGAGGCTACCAGCCCGTTCCACAAGTCCTCGACGCTATGTTCGTTGGCCATAGTGCGCGTACGCATGGACATGGACTCGATAACTCCATTATTATCAAGACATCCTATCTGCTCATTGTATGCATCGTGCAGCGCCTCCCACTTCTTAAGTTGAGAATTCTCGTAAGAAGCAAGCCATTTCTGCATCGACTCTATTGTCCATGACAGATGTCCTGCAACTCGCTTGTCGTCCATTGTATCAGGCGCGGTCTGAAGAAGCTCGGCCAACAGGGTTGCTTCAGGTAGCTTGTCGCCTCTGAGGGCGTGAGTTACGGTTTGCCGCCACTCTCGTAGCTCTCTGCTTTTGATTTTGATTGCTTGCACCATGTCGTCAAAAAATTGACTGGCCTCGTCATAGCGCGTCACGAGCACCAAATTTGATGTCGTAGGCCTGCTTTTCAAGACAGCTTCGGGCGACCACGTTTCACCATCAACAAGCACCCAGGACCAATGACGCTTAGCTCCGGTGATTGCACATGTAATGGATCGCGAGCCCAATGCTGGCTCGGGCTTGGCTCTTCTGATATGCCCTAATTGGCCGAGAATTGCCAGTTCCCTTTCTTTGAAATACTGGATCGCTATCAGTACCTGTTTCTGGACCTTGGGGTTCAATGCCGACTGAGAGGCCTCGTATATGAGCCTTTGTACACAAAATTGCATTGACTTGTTCATGATCTCAGGGTCTACGGCTCGTTCTAACCAATCGAACCCTGGAAATAAGCTCACCGACTCCGTGACACTATACCCATGACACCAGTTCATAGTCCGCGTATTAGGAAATATCACCACCAGTTCGCCCGCGTGTTGGTCCGTGAATACGCCGTTCTTCGTGTACCAGGTACGAGGACTTCCGTCAACTAATGTGACAAGAGTGTAAGCGGCCATTTCGGCAGTCTGCCAGTCTTGCGTTGCAAATTGCTGGCCGATATGCAAACGAGGAATAATGAAGTCGTCAACGTCCTCATGAATATGCCTGGCCAGGGCATCGTCATGAAGCGGCAGGCTGGAGAGCCTCCAAGGATGGTGCGACTTGTCGAGGCTCGTAGCATAGAGTTGGTTAGCTGCAGTTGGGGCTGGAAAGGGAAGAAGCCTGATTCCTGGGCTGTCTGCCAGGTGTTCTGTCTCGTAATATGCGGGTACACTCCAGTAGGCTGCCTCTCTTTCGTCGAGCGATAGGTCCGCGTCAGCAGGAAGCTGACTCGCGGCTGCCTTTTGACGAAACGACTTGAGCGTATGGGATGGTCCCTGGTTACGACTTTCATCCAGTACAACGACCCGGCGCTCACGAGTCGCAATTTTGTTGTCTTGGTCGTCCACAACGATCCCGTTTGGGAGGACCCTGACACCCTTGCGCGGTTTGGCCGGCCGGTCTTCATCCTCCACGTCAAGACGCGGCAAGATATGTGGATCGAAGCGCACGCCATTTTGTTCGAGAAAGATTTCAAACGGCTGTAGAGCCCGAAGATAGGCTTGTCGCAATGTGGACGAGAGCGTCGGCAGCGCCTGGCTGGCGTAGCCCAGTTCGCGGCCTATTTGAGCCCACTCCTTTCGCTTTACGACTGCCTCAAGGCCTCCCCGAACACGAACGCACCTGAAGAGCCTGTAGAGGTCAACAGGTTTTCGCTCAAACGTGGGCAGTTTCTGCAAACGCCGCTTTCCCTTGTCAACTGGTGCTGTAGCATGGAATCGCAGCACGGCGCGAAAGAAGCCCTTGCGCAAAGCTTGTTCGTTGAACGACTCCGCGTTTGTGGCGCTCATAAAAACCTGCTTCTCACACTTGAATCCAGAAATGTCTTGGCCAAAAGGCAAGCGCTCGCGGTGAAACCCCTGAGGAGGCACAATTTTCACCAAACCTAAGTCGCCGTATTGCGCCTTAATTTTCTGGATAAAGTCAAGCGGGGATTCATGCGTCAATTCCTCAAGAGTGGGTCGAATGATCGGGGCCGGAGTGCTGGCCATGCTACTCTGTTGCCGTGGCTTTGGCTCCGTCGCAGCGGTCTCCGCTTCACCAAGAAGCTGTGGAGCTGTTCGGAGCTTCGCGTTAGGAAACAGATACGTGTAGTCGAGGCTTTGGCTCGGCGCACCTTTTGGGGGCCCCACCGCGGCCCTAGGTATCACGCAAGTCTTGGCATCCTGAGCAGCTTGCTTTTCTTCGGCACTGAGACTCGGCGCATCATGTTTTTTTAGTGCTTGAGAACCGTTTGTCGCGTCCTCGGCATCGTCGCACGCGGCGAGCGCTGCGCTCGAGCTCGCAGGTCCTCCAAATAGCGCAAGTCCAGCGGCTTGAGCCTGCTGCTGCGCCAGTTCCTGTGCCTTGTCCCGGGGCTTCGCAGTGAAATACGTTAACGGGTCAAGGCCAGTTGGAACGTTCGGGGCTACGATCGCAGCGGCCGTGAATCCCATGACAAGGCAGTGCCCTCTCAGCTAGTGCTTCGAAGGGTTATATGAAGTGTATCTTACTCCACCACACCCCCTGCCGGCCCGAGGCAGTGTTGTTCGTGTTCTTCAGGCCTTCAAGCAGGGAGCTGCACGTCCAGTTAGTAAACATTGTCATTACGTAGTTAGTGGGTGTGGAATTGTGCTGACGCTTCTGCACCAGGCAAATCACCAAGTCCTGAGGCAACTAACTAGCTCTATACATATTTATCATTAGCCTTGATGAATTTGATTTCGAGAGATTCAATGTCATGATGCATCTACTTGAGGCCTAGCTAGGTAAACATAGATCCTTACCAATTGGAGCCGGAGTTACCACCGGAACCGTAGGAGTTCGAGTTACCGCCGTAGCCACCCGAGCCAGAGCCGGATCCAGAGCCGTAGGAGTCAGAGCCCGAGTTGCCGCCGAAGCCACCCGAGCCAGAGTTCGATCCGTAGGAGTCAGAGCCCGAGTTTCCACCGAAGCCACCCGAGCCAGAGTTCGATCCGTAGGAGTCAGAGCCCGAGTTTCCACCGAAGCCACCCGAGCCAGAGTTCGATCCGTAAGAGTCAGAGCCCGAGTTACCGCCGAAGCCACCCGAGCCCGAGTTCGACCCATAAGAGTCAGAGCCCGAGTTGCCGCCGAAGCCACCAGAGCCGGAACCGGAACCGGAACCGGACCCGTAAGAATCCGAGCCCGAGTTGCCGCCGAAGCCGCCAGAGCCCGAGTTCGAACCATATGAATCGGACCCCGAGTTGCCACCGAAGCCGCCAGAGCCCGAGCCCGAGTTCGAACCATAAGAGTCCGATCCGGAGTTGCCGCCGAAGCCAGAGCCGGAACCCTGATTCGAGCCGTAGGAGTCAGACCCCGAGTTGCCGCCAAAGCCACCAGACCCCGAGCCGGAACCGGAACCATAGGAGTCGGAGCCCGAGTTGCCGCCGAAGCCACCGGAGCCAGAGCCAGAGTTAGAGTTTGAACCATAGCTGTCAGAGTTGCCTCCGAAACCACTGCCTGAGCCAGAGTTCGAGCCGTAGCTATCGGAGTTGCCACCAGAGCCCGAGTTGCCCGAGTTGCCCGAGTTGCCGCCACGGAATCCCTGGTAGTCCTCCTTCAGCGTGTTGAGATTATCTTGGTAGTTGCCATTGCCGCCGCCAGACGCCATGTTCTGCACGTCATTAGCCGTCTTCTTTACCTGGTCAAAAAGTCCCATTTTTTCCGTTACTTCGTTTTACGATGGATGTATGTTGGAAGAGCTCGCGCGGCGCTTTTTATACTATGTGGCACTTATGACGAGCGCGGCGGTATCCACGTGGAGAGCGTAGCAACGGTACGTCGACATTACGTAGAGACGCACATGACCCTTACCCAGTGCACGCGTTGATTGACGGGTCGGCATCGAGAAATGCGTGAAGGTGAGCTGGACAAAAGACGACGGAAGCATGCGAGACGTATCTTATAGACAACACAAGGTCGATAATTCCTAGGGACGCGCTACTTCGTTGTGTTGGACCGGCAATTTATCTGCGTGGCATGCATCACGGCCGGAGCCTCATACCCTAGAGAGGGAATGGAAATGCTTATGTTGGACTCCTGTTCGTCAGCTGCGTGATAGCTGCGCCTACCTCGCAGCGCCTGGCGCCACGACGCGATGACTAATATGTGTTTAAAACGGTCGGACGGACCGCGCAGGAGACGGATTCTTGCCGTTTTTCGACGGTTAAATTAAGTTGGCGGCGGCGTCAAAATGCCGGGCAGGAAATCCGGTCACCATATTTCTGGATCTGGCTGAACGCGCCTCTCAGACGCCGCAGGCACCACTTTGCTTTACGAGCTAGGATCTCCTGCCGCCAAAAGGCCGCTGTGACACGTCATTAGAGTCATGTGGTTGTGAATTCCACCCGCCAAGCTTTTGAGCATCGGGCAAGGGCAGTTGCGTAGCCACCGTTATTATGGGCGGAGGCCGGCGCGTGTCACTCTTCTATTCGCCCCTGGGCTGCGGACCTTACTAGTAGCGGTGCATCTGCGCGACGGGCTCAGCGGTTTAGAGCTCGGCCGATTGGTAACTGAGATGCATGGTAGGGTGTATTTAATTTCGTAGATTCAGTTGTAGATTTACAAGGAAGAAACACGAACTTAGTTCTTGAAGAAGTTCTTTGCCTTTGATACAATGTTGCCTGAGCCAGATCCCGAGCCCGAGCCCGAGCCCGAGCCTGAACCGCCCTCTGAGGATTGATAGTCCTTGTACAGCTTTTGGGCGTCCTTCTCGCCCTTTTGCTTATCGTCCTGGGTTAGGCCCTTGCCAGAGCTGTGATGAGAGTAAGCGTCGCGGCCAGTGTTGGACGCCTCCTTCAAGTCCTGAGTGTTGCTGTTGGTCATTGCGGAGAGTTGGGATTTGCGATAGTGAGATGGGTCTTCGTTGTAGCTGCAGCTATAGAATACGGCTCGACTTTATATCCCCACTCTATCATGGCTAGGGTTTCAGGGGTGTTATGCAGGCAACTGACTTAGTGGCAAGTGTGATGGCAACGCGAGGGGCTAAGCCTGGTAGTATTTGAGATTTGGTTGCGACTGGAAGTGGGGCAGTGCGCTCTGGATCAAGCAACGGTCAAAGATGCTGCTGGTTGTTGCGCAATTTGCGATGTAGGAGCAAAACAGAAAAAATGTTGGTGTGCGAGGGGCCGCGATGCATGATTGCGAATCAGCGGGTTGTGCAGTAAAAGTTCGCAAAGCGCGTCAAACTGAACCTTGCAATGAGCTCTACTCTCTTTCTGTGACAAGCATGTGCGTTTTGTGGATTGTTCTATTTACAAGCAAATAGATTGAGCTTGAAGGGATACTTTGGCATACATAGCGCCATTACCTGAACTATGGAATAGTCTGTGCGTTCATGCACTAGAATTATGTTTACGGCAGCGTTTGTGGCAGTCTATTCACCGTTATGCCGTGGACTGCGGCCGCATGAGGAAATCGCACATTGCCCGTTATGCGGGACAAAGGGTGTGTGTGATTGTTTCCTGTAGGCAATAGCTCTGTGAGGGACATTGAGCTGAATCGCTCTACAGTGCCAAGAACACGCTGCTGCCATGGGTGGCTGTTTGCATGTCTCTTCTGCTATTTGAGCTGCATACAGCTGAGTACGGGCTCAGAGAAGCGCCAGTTAAATCTTAAAGGGGTACACGAGTTTGGCGAATCTTCGGCTCAGGAAGCGCAACAACGTACAATCCTCGACTCATCATAGTGATACAGCTGTAGACTTATGCCAACACAAGGCCTACAAAGGGAGGAGGCTAGACACTTAACATCGCGTTGTGCTACTGAAAGGTGTGTACTCGAAGTGATTCGAGCTGCATATTTTCGACATGCGCGACATCCCAACCTCTATGAATGTGGCTTTGCACCATTGAACGACGCATGGCTTGTTCTCGACAAGGCGCGTAAGGCTGCTCGCACAAACAGCCGAGCTACGAGTAGGAACGAGGCAGGTAAGCTTATGGAAAGTAACTAAAACCATTCTGCCAGTGACGGTAAAATCAGTTAGGCTCTCTGCGCGGGCTAGCTTTAACTAGCAGATGAGACTCGCACCTAGTACGAAAATCAAACTGACGGTACGAGCGAGACCCCCTACGCGTGACAGTTCCAACGAGGATACGCATGAGTTTGCTCCGCAGCAGTATCAACAATGACACTGGTGAAGACAATGACGCGAGTGAAATGCTCTGGGCGCCTTGTGATGAGAACATGTGAGTTAAATATGTGCGCGCGCTATCAGTCTATGCTGCGTGCGTCAGCTTAGACTAGGAGGAAGAACGGCTAGGCCGGTTGTTGGCTATGCTCTGCCGACGGCGAACCACCAGCAGATGATCTGTGTATATTTTATTTTAGGCCTAGAACTGCTTCTGTAGAAAACTCGCGGCGTCCTTCCCAGCAGTCGAGTTCTCGAAGTTCGTAGCGTCGCTCGAGAAGTTAGCGCCCGAATTGGAGGCCGAGCTGTTCGAAGCCTCGCGGGCCTCGTAGTCGTTGTACAGCGTCTGCGCAGCCTTCTCTCCCTGCTGCTTGTCGTCCTGACTCAGGCCTTTACCGGAGGAGTAGTCCGCGTAGGCCTGGCGGCCCACCGAGGCAGCTTTCTCGAGATCTTGTTCCCAGTTCGGCATTATCTGTAGAGAGAGTTAGGACGCCAGAAAAAAAAAAAAAAAGAAGAACTAGAGATAGGCACGGCACGATTCTGTGCGTGGCCGCTGCACTTTCGGGAGACGTAGAGGGCTAGGGCTGTCTTGCAGGGCGGCTAGCGACGCGCCGTTAGCGGCCAGGCCAGTCCGCAGGCTAGGCGAGGCCAAAGAGCCACCGCCGGCGCGTGCGCGGGTTAGTAGCCAGGGACAGTGCTGTGGGGTCGTATACCTTTGCGCTGCGCCAACCCCAGACGAGCCCGAGCTCGTGGGCGAGGATCTCGCCAAAGCCGAGCATGACGCCATTGACGAACGGGAAGAGCAGGTTCACAGCAAGCTTCTGCACCAGCCCGACCCAGCGGAAAGGCGCGGACTGCACCACGACGGGGCCCTCCTCGGCATCGCTGCTAAGCTCCAACGGGTCCATTGCGAAATTGGCAGCTGGTCTGCTTGCGGGAGAACCACTTTGCCCGCCAGACTGTATCGTGGAGAAGGCGAGGCGCTGGGCGTATCGCGGGGCGCCTGGTGAGCGCGCGCGAATGCGTGAACGCGTCGTTGCATCAACAACAAGCAACCCCAGGGCAAATTGAGCGGCCAGTCGAGACGACAAAACGCGGCGTCCAACCTCACCACATAATGAGCGCAGAGCCAGAAGGGCCCGCTGCGCCCGCGGACGCCGTACCGCCGGACCAGGCGCGGTTCCTGGCATGGAAGAAGAACTCACAGCACCTCTACGAAACGTTGCTGGCATTCGAGCTGCCGTGGCCGTCGCTGACCGTGCAGTGGATTCCCGAACTCATCACGAGGCAGGCGCGCCAGGCGGCCAAGTCTGAGGCCGGCGCCGGTGCACATGCAGTGAAACGGCAACGCCTTGTGCTGGCCACCAGCACGGGCGGCCAGGCGCCGGAGTACCTGCGAATTGCCGAGCTGCATGCGCCCGAGGTCACGGCGCCGGCGTCGCTCGTGGACTATGACGCCGACGCGGGCACAATCGGCGGCTACCAGCCCGCGTATGCAGCGGACCTCGAAATTGTGCAGCGCATTCTCGTGCAGGGCACCGTCGCGCGGGCGCGGCACATGCCGCAGAATCCGAACGTGCTGGCCACGATCGCGTCGACCGGCCAGGCGGCCATCTGGGACATCACAAAGTTTCCGTACAATCCCGTGCCGCACTACGTGCCCACGACGCATCTTGCCGGGGCTGTAGACGGCGCGGCGAGCGGTGAAGAGACAAACCAGAACGGCGACCAAGGCGGTCATCAAGGTGAGGGTCTGTGTCTCGCATGGTCGCCTACCACGGAGGGCCAACTGGCGACGGGTGATGCCGACGGACAAGTGCTTGTGTGGGACCTGCGCCGTTACTACGACACACGCACGGGCACGATGGCGCCCGTGCAGCAGCGCCAGCACGCGCCGAAGTCGGCCGTGAACGACGTGGACTGGCACCCGCGGCGGCCAGCCACGCTGGCCAGCGTAGGTGATGACGGGTATCTCATTGTGCACCAGACAAACGCGGCTTCGGCCGAGGCGGTTGTGCGGCACCACTTTGAGGGCAAAAAGCCCACGAGCGTAGCGTGGAACCCGGTGAACGAATCGCTCGTGGCCGTCGGCTTTGACACAGGCATTATTGAGCTGTGGGACCTGCGCAGCGTTAGCACTAAGCTCAGCTCGCTGGACGCGCACACGGGCTACATCACGGCGCTGCACTGGAATACATGGCACCCGTCGGTGCTGGCGTCTGCATCGGAGGACGGTACCGTCAAGGTGTGGAATGCCGTGCACTTCGATGGGAAGCCCGTGTTCACGCACGGCGGCCACCGCGCGCCTGTCACAGACGTGGCCTGGAATCCGGCTGAGGCCGGTATGCTTGCCAGCGTCTCGGAGGACAACGGGCTGCATGTATATACGCCTGGTGCGGACTTGCTGGGGTTCTAGCCTCGTGCGCAAGAGTAATGCAATGCACAGCTCTGCAGAGAAACGCTTTTACGGGGACAGGCCAGTTGATAACATGGGTCTTAAGAATGTGAAACGGAGGACTACACAGAAACTGCAGAGACAGAGACGGTCTAATTTATTTAATGATACTTTGGGGCCCAAAAACAACACCAACTGACTCTGTTTTGGAGCCAATACTACCTCATCTTGCTTCCTGTCAGAACACAAGCTGATTTTCCTTCGGGTCAGAAAAGCAACTTATCCTGCTTTGGAACAGAACACCGACTAATCTAGCCTTGGGGCACAACACCAACTTGTCTTTTCTTGGAACATAACGCACAAACATCTTGCTTTGAGACAGAACACAAATTGAGCTTGGCTTTTTGCAATACACCTGCTTCTCATGCTTGGCGCACAACACCGAGTACTTCCAAGAGCCGTTTGCGTTAACAAGAATAGCATCACGAACCAGAGCCCCCCTAGAGCTCCCCACCTCCACTCACCTAATACCGCGTTTGGGCGACTTCAATCGTAGTTCGCGAGGCGAACGACAACACACTCACGGGCCGTTGCACTTGAAGAATCGATGTGCATGTCCATTACCAACGCTTTCGCCCTACTACCGCGCTTGGGTGCCTCCGAAATGGGAGGAGTGGTGGCCTAGTATTGCGAAGAACCACATGTCGCTGATCAAGTAACCCCAGAAGGGCCATTTCAGTCATTCAGTGGGAAGTAGCAGCACGCTTCTTGAACGCGAAACGAGCAAGCAAGGCAGACAAAACGGGAATGCTTGCGCTGGCGACAAAAAAGAGGGTAAAGCGCGCAAACGAGAATTGACCCAGCACTTCTAATTGCGTTTCGAGTGCCCTTCGCACGCTAGGCACATCGGATCCGATCATTCATATCTAGTCTAGCATCTAGCAGCTTTTAAATGTGTCAAGCGTCCACGAGGCTGGATTGCACGTAGAAGCAGTCTGCATCAACTCCTATGCAAAATTCAATCCCTGGTTTAAGGACAAAAAGCAAGGCTGCGGGCACATCCTTTTTTGGTCGCATCACTGCGCACCGTTCTGGTCACCATTAACGACCACGTCGGTTGACAAACTGTACCAACAATGACAGTGAGACCACATACTTCTCGCTTTACCTTCCTCCTGGTCACATACTTCTCCTGGCTACCCCCTGCTTCACAAACGTCACGCTCCAAAGGGTATGTAGTTCTGCTCGCGGGCGAGCTTGCTAGGCGCCTGCTTCTCCTTCATCTTGCGCACGCGCTTGCCGCCGCGCCGGCTCGTCTTCTTGTCGACTGGCTTGGGCAGAGCGCGGTGCTGCAGCGATGGCGGCGCCGCCAGCAACTTCTCCACGCGAGCCTCGATGTGTCGCCGCCACAGCTGGCCCTGCAACGCGTCCGCGCCTGTCCCGGCGCAGTCCATGCGCGCAGCCAGCACAACTTTGGACGCGACGATGCGCAGCGTCTGCTTGCGGAACTGCGCAGGCACCTCGTCGACCAGCGGCTCGCCCAGCAGCGGCGACGAGCGCAGCGACACAATGTTGGCCGGGCTCGTGGCCGCAAGCTGGCGCAGGCTGCCTGCTTGCGCCAGCAGCCGCGCCGCCACGCGCGCGGCGACCACGCGC
>JANIWL010000052.1:0-32691 GCA_030705075.1 Entelexis geochares | reverse complement strand
CGCCCGCGTCGTCGGCGAGCCCGCAAAGCGCGCCGGCCAGCGCGAACGGCAGCCGGCGCGCGCACCGTCGCACGTACCAGTCGATGATCAACGGCGGCAAGATCCCGCACCTGAAGAAGCGGGACGGCGAGGCGCTGTGGCGCGCCGACATCCAGTACGACCTGCTGTACGCGATCTTCACCGACGCGACGCCGGCGTTCACAAACACGTATCGCGGCGGCGCGCGGCAGACGTTTGCCGATGTGTATCTCGACGCGATGGCGCACTCGAGCAAGTGCTCGAAGGTGCTCAGCGAGAAGCTTGTGGGCGACCGGCCGGCCGGCCTGCGCATTGCCATGGTGTGCCTGCTTGTGAACCTCGGCCGCGTGAACACGACGCTCAACTTCTTCCCCGAGATGAAGGCGCTGCTGCGCACGTACCACCCGATCCCTAGCCTGCAGACGCACGACACGGCCGACTACAAGCAGCTGCAGGACGCGCCGCGCCTCAAGTCGATTCTCAAGGGCGCCTGCGAGACCGCGGGCGAGCCCACGACGTTGGAGTCGCTGTCCCAGTCCGAGACAGTCCCGCCAACGAACCCCATCAACCTCATCTTCCTCATGTCTGCGTTCCCGCAGCAGGTCGAGAAGCAGTTCATCCACCACCCTGAGTTCTCGCTTTTCGACCTCGTCATGGACACAACAAAGTCCTCGAAGTCTCGCGCCCGCGCCTTCCTGTGGCTCATATGGGCATACCTCGAGTCGGGCCCGCGCTCGTCCCAGAAAGAAAACCCGTTCGGCCACGAGTTCCCGTTGCCTGAGCCGCTGAGCAGCGCCGAATCGAGTATGGAAAACATCGACACGCCGGCCGAAATCATGTTCGGCAACCAGATGACGCTGCAGCGGCTCTCCATTCTCGACTCGCCCTCCACGTCACACGAGGAGTCGCCAGCCTCTGCTGGCTCGCCGTCCCTCGCCGCCGAGCCCGCTTCTGGCCCCGCAGACGACACAAGCATTGTCGACACTCCCCTCGCGGTTCCGAAGCCGCGCCTGCGCAGCGCCAAGGACCGCCGTGTGTTCGAGGAGTTCAACGCACTGATTCGCGAGAAACGCACCGCGCGCAAGTCGCGGCGCATTGCTCGCAACAACGCGCTCAGAGATACTTGGATCCGCATCCAGGACCTGGACCCCGTCTACGATACCGACGACGACTTCGTCTCGGTCAAGCAGAAAGGCCGCAACCACATGCCGGGCCCTGGCGTGCGCGCAGCCGGCCTGGCCGACCGGCACGGCGACTATGGCGAACGCACAATGGCGTTGGCTGTGTCTCTGAAGCGAGCAGCAAAGAAAGTTGAATCTTTCACGCAGATATAGCGCCTAGAATGGTGCCTAGAATGGCGCTTTACATGGTGCCCAGACACAGCGCCTAGGCACGGCGTCTAACATGGCGGCGCCCAGACGTAACGCCTAACATGGCTCCTAACTTGGCTCCTAACTTGGCTCCTTACTTGGCTCCTTACTTGGCTCCTAACTTGGCTCCTTACTTGGCTCCTAACTTGGCTCCTAACTTGGCTCCTAACTTGGCTCCTAACTTGGCTCCTAACTTGGCTCCTAACTTGGCTCCTAACTTGGCTCCTAACTTGGCTCCTAACATGGCTCCTAACATGGCGCCCAACATGGCGCCCAACATGGCGCCCAACATGGCGCGTAAAAGAGACACTCTGTTACTACTACTCTGCGTTCGCACCCCTTGTGCCGAGAAAAGACGATGTTAAAAACGAGCATTTGTATAATTACTGAAAGTAATATAGCAGGAATACTACTGGCCTGCGCAGCACTTGAAGTATCTATTCTAGCACTCAAGCACCAACAAGCGCGCTGCCGAGTCCGCACGCAGAGAAGGTCCCGCGTGCGACTCTTATTCATCGTGAAATAAACTGAAGCAGAGACGACTAACTGACGTGGGCAGAAAAGATCCCCCGTAAGCCGCAGCGATATGGAGCTCTCCGTCACAGAGCTTGACTATCTCAGAACATCCCTCACAAATGTTCCGGCCATCCGGCCAGACAGCCGGCGCGCTGAGCAGTTCCGGCCCGTGGAGGCCGAGGTCGATCTTCTGCCCATGGCAAACGGGTCGGCAAGAATAAGAGCCGCTGATGGCTCCGAGTGCATTGTTGGTGTCAAGGCAAAGGTGGTTCCCGAACACTCGAACCTCATCGATGTGTCTGTTGACGTAGCCGGCACAAATGACAACGACGTGCTTCCCAACTCGCTGGCGGTAGTGCTCAAGCAGGTGCTTGACGCGTGCCCCGAGCTCACACAGGACCGGCTTCTCTTGAATCCTAAGTACGCGTTCCGCTTGTTTGTCGACTGCGTCGTGCTTTCATACACGTCGCATCCCCTCTCCCTAGTGTCCTTGGGCGTGTTTCAGGCTCTCAAATCAACGCGCCTGCCCAAGCAGCTCGGCGTGTACGCCGAAAACGAGATTGTAAAGTCCAGCGACGAGGCCGAGATCCCCCAGTTCGATGACGACTGGAGCTTGTCCGTGCCTTTGTGTCCGCCGGATTGGACGCCGCCTCTCGTGTTTATTGTCGCCGTCATCGGGGGAAATGTCTTCGTAGACCCGACGCTCAATGAGGAACAGGTCGCGGAGGCCTCGCTTTTCATCACATACAAAAACGGCGGCATTGCCGCGCCGATACGCACCCTGGATGTGGGATCGGGCCCTCACGTCGCGCCCTTCGACCAGGAGCTGGTCTTTGAGGCCTATTCGCTTGTCGAGCAGTGTGCTGCCGCCGTCCAAAGCTCGCTGGCCGAGGCTTGAATTCTTATTCTCGGTCGCAGAGGTCAATGCATCGCTACATATCTGTATATATTTACACATATCTACGTGTGTACACAAACGCGTCTTCTAATTTGCCGCTTCCGATGCATATGCTACTCGCCGGACTTCCCGCCCGTGTTGGTGGTTGTACGCGTGAACAACAACGGCAGTCGCAGTCTGGATGTTCATTGAGCGCACAAATCCGAGCTGCTCTATCTCAATACACGAGTCCAGAAGCGCCAGCAGGTCCGCCGGAATGCCCTGCTTCTCGTGGCCCATCATGAGTACTGTCTTCTCTGGAAATTGCAGCTTCGGCCCTAGCTTCACACTCGTGTCTGTCTGTTCTATTCCTACTAGTGTGAACCCTTCCGCCTTTTTGGCCCTCAAAAAGTCGCCAAGATCGGTCTCACTGACTTGCTTGATCGGAATCCACTTTTCAGCCGTCAGCGCCGTCGACTTAAATTGAGGGTCGCTAGTAAGAGACGTGTCGCGCATGGTGAGCAGGCTGACGCCTAGCGCATCGCTGAGGCGCGTGATTGCGCCGAGATTTACAGGCTTGTCGCACAATGTTGCGACAACGACAAGCGAAGTGCGTTGCGCGCGCGTCTCCAAGTCAGAAGCAGCACTCTTGGTCTGCACATGAGAGCTGAAATCGGCCGAAGCTCGCTCCACGGCATCTCTGATCAAGCCATCTCGAGCTAGTGAGCGGGGTGTGTCGTTCTTCCTCAGTTTGAGGGGCTCGCCGTTCCAACAAGTGCCGACATCTAAGTCACTGAGAACAGCCAAATCTGCCCTCATGAGCGTGTCCCCCATGGTGTGGTCAAAAACGGAGCTAGCCACGCCACCACACACGGGCCCCAGACGAGTGTCATGAAGCGACCAAAGATAGGCGTCATTTTGATAGCTGCTGTTTTTCACTCCAGCTTCACTAATCTCGGCAATGCTATCCACCACATATTTCAAATGTTGTGGCACCTTGCCTGACCTGCTCACAATATATAGCGCTGAAATTGCGCGGTGACGCACGGCAGCTTTGTTGCTAGTAGCCAAAGGAAGAAGTCGCTGGACCAGAGCCTCTCCAAGGGCTGTAGCTGAAGCATTGTCCTCACTGAAGTATAGCAGCAGCGCTATGCGAATAAGCGAGCCTACCAACCTTGGAGGCGTCTTAACACTGCCCTCCAAACCACTAAGACTGCCAAGCACAAAGTCTGGGCACTTGTAGCGGTTGTGATCGGCTATAATAAGTGCTAGCAGCCATTCAGCATGTACTCGCGCTACGGGAGACGCTTCGTCGGCAAGGCTTGTCTTCACAGTGTGCATGACCTCGGATGCGAACCCTTGCGACCAGTTCTTTTGCTGCAGAATCAGTGCTTGATAGTATAACGCTCGTTGACGCGCCTCTACGTTGTCGAATGAGCCACCTATGACTTTTCCCAACTGAGCCTTCTCCAGCAGGTGCTGAGCCACTGCTTCGCTGCTTTCGAGATGCGTTGAGAGATACTGAGCCGCAATGGCTCGTGAATAGCTCTCTGGCTCTCCCCAGTTCTGCTCACTGACTCCATAGCGGTCTGCCACTAATTCCTCAAGCTGAACCGTATACTCTTCCGACCGGATGTAACAGAACAAGTCTGCCATTACCAAGGTGGCTGCTTCGCCACTGGCACATGCGGTGTGGCCGAAGCGCGAAACGCCGCGCGCCAAGGGCACAAGAAGATTCTTTCTTTGCGCGCTCTGTTCAATTATATCATGGCATATTTCCACGGACAAGCTCTCAACCAACTCTGGATTCGTCAAGAGCTCGATGAACTCGTGGTGCAAGTCTCGATCCTGAATTCTGAGCGAGGCCTCCTTGACCTGAGTCCACAAGCCCGCCAAGAAATCAACTGATACCTTACCAGCAAGTCCACGCTTGAAGCAGCGCAAGGCAGCTACTCGCGGATAAAGCGCGTCGAACTTCATAAATGTGGTTTCACACATCTCGGCAGACGTTTCTTCAATGTAATCAAACGCGAGACCAATAACCTCATTTAGTCGCGCCCGGTCATTAGCAGACCGCGGTGAGTTGAGCTGAGCCTCAAGCAATGATCGCACCTCGTCGCGGCTGAGAAGGGCCTGGTGCGTGAGAGCGGCAAGTTGGAGTGAAAGTAAAGCGTCCATCAGATTTGAAGGGCCGGATTGAGTTTGGGCGACTTTTCTCAACTCCTCTGACACGTTTTCATCCTTCAGATGGTCAAAGGTCGTGCGGCTGAACGCACCGTCAACAGCAGCCTCTGCCATAGCTACTTCAAGCCATTTGGTGGCCTCTGGTGCTGATTCGGGGCCACACTTATACGCCAATTGCGCGCAGAGGTCGACAAAAAGATCCGCCATGGCCTTAGATGTGTAAGTCAAAGAGGCGGCACGAGCGGCATTCTGAAGCGGGGCCACTTCACGCTCGGTGAGGCTGCCGCTAGGGAGAGTGTCAAGCAAGGCCTGAACTATCAACACTCGAGGTGCTTCGTACGAATGCGGCCGCGCTGTGAAATAACGGCCCAGCTCGTAAACGAATTCGCGCGCCGCATCTTCAGACCGCTCGAGGCAGGCTCTGGCTAAATTGCGCGTGAAAGCTTCCAAATTCTGTGCGTGAAGGCAGTTTCCGCCAAGAACTACGAAGTTTGGTGTTTGCAAAATGCGAGCATACAAAGTGTGGGCGACGTACTCGGGAAAAGCAATGAGAGATTGCATCTGCGCGGGCTTGAGATGCAGTATCAAATTAGTGATAAGCGATTTGATGCCATCTGAGTTGCTGGCACTGAGGCCAACATTGATAAGAGAGATGCACCACGAAGCGGGAATGGGTGAGTTTTCACCTAGAAGTACTACAAAATCTGTGAGTGTATCCTCGGCTTGATGCATCGAAGTATCAACGCCGAGAATATCGCAAAGAGATGAATATCTCGCCCACGCATCTCGAGCCCCAGGTGCCTCGGGGTCCCATTGCATGACCTTGCAGTCAATGGGATCGTTGGCTATGTCAAGGGTTTTGCTAAGGATCTGGAGGCCATATTTCGACGCCCTCGCAACAGCCCTCTGAAGCAGCTCGAAATAAATCTCTGCCTCTAAATATACAATACGCTTGATTTCGCTAACGTCAGGAGCGATCATGCAGGCAAGCCAAGCTCGCAGACCGGCAGAAACATGCTTCTTGTTTTCGGTGCGCGTTAAACAATTCACAATCTGAGGCCACCATTTCGGAAAGTCTAGCATGTTCGAGCTCAAATATGTCGGCAGAAGGAGTGCTATAGCATGCGAGACCGACTCAGCCACTTCTGAATCCTCAGTAGTGCCCAACAAAGCCCACAAGCTTTGAACAATCTCGTTGCCGACTGACGCTGGTTTGGAGCAGTAGCTTAAAAGCTGTAGATTAGCTTCAAGATTCTCCCCGCGAGACAATTGGTCGGCTAAAGTCACAAAAAGTGGCTCGGAAACTCGCGACGTCGCCTGGATCCAGCAGAGTAAAACATCCTTGGCACCGGTATCAAAGTCGTCCTGCCAAGCCTTCAAGGCTTCTGAATATGTGTTCTCGATTTCGCCGAAGTCATTCGACTTGCGCGACAGGTATAGCAGGGCCGAAGCGTCTTCTATGGACCACATTAATTAGTTGAAACTTCTGTCCACCGAGAAATAAAAAACATGATCACGTGTGCGGCGGTTCAGATCGTGAGAAGAGCTCTAAACACAGCATTATTCTGCGGAGCCGGAGCCGCATTTACAAAAACTCGAAGCGTTTAACTGCTTTCTTAGTGATACAGGGAAATTCACGACGATTTGAGCCTAAGTTTAAGGAGCTAGGGCGCAAAGCGAATCAACTTAGCTAGACAAATGATTTCTGCAAAGTCTCATGCGTAGTTGCATTTTCATATGAGCGATCCCTGAATACCACGATACTCCGCGCTATTCACCACCGGATTTCATGAGTGTGTCCGAAATTGGCGAGTTGCCGCTTCTCATGTACCCATATGCATCAGAACCCCTGCCCGGTGCTCGCCTTGAAGTGCGTTCGCACCGCCGAGCGTTCGCACCGCCAAAAGTTCACGCCGCCACGTCTACTTGCGTTATGTGAGCCGATGACACGAAATTAAGTACTCTTTCGCCAACAGAATGCTCAGAGATCAATTAAGCGGTATCCCGACTGAGGTTCTTGGTCTGCGCGCGCGGCTGTCACAGGCATGGCTGGCCCCGGGGTTGCTCTGTATCATCGTGTTCATCGTGAAGCTACAACTCTTGAAGCAGTTTCTTGCTGTCACTTTCAAGCTAACAAATGAAGTCGTTGTCGCGGAGTGCAAGAACTTGAAAGCACTCGCCGAACGTGCGCTGCAGGTGCCGGAAGAAGCCGTGAAGGTCGCAAACCAGCTTATTGACGCCTCTATAAACTCTGGAATTCGCGGCCTGATGGAGGCTTTGCAGCTCATTGTTGAGGCTGTTGAAGCTCTGATTCTGTTTACACTTGATGTCGCCGTAGGCTCCTACGCCTGCCTTACGGTCTCGGCAGTCAACATCGCGGCCAACGAGGCCATAAACGCCACTGAGAGTGTCATTGGTGTCGCAAACAGGACCGCCGAGAGCATCGGCAAAGACATCAACAAGGGCCTGGACAAGCTCTCCGAATTTATCAACGGAGCCGTCGGACTCATCGACAGTGTGGAGGATTTTATCACCGGTGGTTCGGCCGATTTGAAGTCAGTCAATCTCACTGTCTCGCGACTAGACCATTTGAACATCTCCTCAAACATCAATACGAAGTTGGAAAATCTTCGAAAGGACGTGCCGACTTACAATGACACAAAGATGGCTGTCGAAAGGGTGATATCGGAGCCTTTTAAGCTACTCGAGTCGCGCATGAACTCTACGAACATTACCTTTCACCCGTCTCCTATAGCTTCGCACTCTGCTGCAAATGTACAAGGCTGCAATGCCGCGAACGTAAGCACAGAATTAGCAAAGCTTGAGAACTATGTTTTCACGGTGATCGATGTCCTATGCGGTCTATGTGCAATTGCCGCTCTTGGTGTCGTGATACTTGAATTATGGAGAGTCAAAAGCAAGTATCGTCGGTTCGAGAGAATAGCCCTAACGAAGAACCCTTTCTCCGATAAGCAAGACAGCAGAGGTGTAGTCGTTGACAATATGCAGTTGATCACCACTGCTGAGACGCCATTTCTTGAGCGTAAGTTGCTTGGGGGCGCCTCACAGCGTAGTCGCTGGTTGCTGCGGTACGTCCTAGCCACACCGCTAATATCAGTTCTCTGTCTTGGATTGGCTGGTATAATCATCAGCTTGCTAGAGCTCGTTGTTCTCTCACTGCTCAAAAAAGGGTCTCGAGAGTTGGAGCAGCTCGCAAGTCACACTGCAAAGGACTTGACTGAGCAAATACAGCGAGCGCTTGCAACGTGGCGGAACGATACGAACGCCAACATTGGCCACACGGAGTCTCAAATTAACGGCCAAATTCTAGGGTGGGTCCATCAGGGCTCACAAAGCGTCAACAGTTCGATTTCTGTGTTCATGACATCGGTGAACAAAGATATCGCGAAGGTGTTTAACGGGACGATGTTTTTAGAACCCCTCCAAGCAGTTGTTCAATGTCTTATCGGCTCGAAGGTCACCGCGGTCGAGAAGGGCCTTACGTGGGTCCACGATCACTCGCAGATCAGCCTGCCGCGCGTCCCAGGAGAGCTGTTCTCTCAGAACTCAACGCACGCTGTAGCAACAAAGGCTAAAAGCGAGTCCGTTCAGGTATTCAAAAGCGCGATGAGCGTGATTCATCATCAGATAGTAGTGCAGAGCATTGTTTCTGCTCTACTCATTGCCTTGTGGGCCGTCTTCGCGATTTGTGCCTACTTCTACATTTTCCATTGGGCAGAATCAACTTCAGGCAGCTTACCTTCGAGTCCGACGCAGCAAGAGAAGACTGCTGCGCCATCATTGCAAAGGCCGCGTGGGCCACCACCAGCCATCCAAGTATCGCCGGCTAAGATCCAAACTAGTGTCAAGAGCCCCATTGAGCTGGTGTTTGATCGGGTGGGTCAGGTATTCGCGGGCCCAGCCCGCAAAGCGCACATAAGCGGGGTGCCTCATCAAGCGTCGGTGCATTTTGCCGACTCGCCAAAGACTCCTCTCACGGCGGCACGATTCTGATTGATCAACTAGGTCTCGTGAGATACCTTCTGTAAATGTGTAGCACAGCAGTGATGAAGGCAAGCATCCTGCCGGCGATGCTTGCACCAAGAGCGTAGGGAAGAACCTGTTGATGGCTGCGAGAGATGGTGTCCACGACTTTCAAAGGCTCTTGCGGCTCTGCGTCACCACGCCATCTATTATGCACAATTGCAAGAACATAGTGGTAGAGACGCATGTCCCAGGAAGTGAAAGTCGGCGCCTGGAGTGGTGGAACTTGCACCGCAGGAAATGTTGACAGAAGCACCTCATGCAAGACGTTGAGCGTTATACCCCAAAGCTGCCAGGGCGCGCTTGGCAGAACGTGGCCCTCGGCAGTCCGCACGTCGTTGGGCCAGATGTCAATTGCAGTAAACATTATTTCGCCAAGCTGGCTCCGTAGCAGCGTCTTCAACACCCCGCCAACATTAAGCCTATCGGCAACATTGATTGTCACGTAGGTCTTATTTGCCGGGTGGATCAGGGCATTAAGCGGGTACCAGAACGCTGCGGCTACCTCTTTAACTTGAGGTATTAAAGGCGTGAGAACATGTTCGGGACGCAGGGCAAAGACGAAAGGGTGCAGAGTCATTGGCTTGCGGTTTCGCAGCGCGGCCTGGATACAGCGGGGCTCCAAAGCACCCACAAGATCGGCCGTGCTGGCAAGGTCGAGGCCAACTTCCTCCAAAGTCTCTCGCCGAGCCGCATCGAGGTGCGATTCTCCAGAGTCACGGTGGCCGCCAGGCAGAGCTATGTGGCCAGACCAACGATCGCTAGCCCTGACAGCACGCTTGATGAGAAGCACCTCGCGATTGGCCCCTGCGCCGCGCAGGATCACGCAAACACTAGCACTCTTTTCGGTCATATCTCATTAACTATTGGTGATATTATTAATATTCACATGCAAGCCATTCGAATTGTGTGGGGAAGACAGTGAGTAGTGCTAGTACTACTGGTCCATTCACAGCTTCATTACATCGTTGGATCGTGAGTACATTAAGTTAAACACATCTTAGAGTGTTAAAGGCATTAGTTGGCTGTAGCGCCGGTTATCAAAATTCTGGCCTGGGATTAGTCGACTATGACTGCCTGCCCTCGCTTTCCTGCTCATCGTCCACTTTTTTTGTGTTGACAATGCCCTGGCGCGGCTCATATGTAGCATCGAGAGAGTACTCACGCTGCAAGAAGCAGGTAGCGAATGCAACAGCTGTGAATATCGTCAAGACAACGTACGTTGTGTGCATGGAGCTCACAATGGCATCCACGAGGGCGTCGCGCAGCTTGCTTGGGCCCATGTGCTGAATGTATTCAGATATGGTGAGTGCGCTTGAAGACTCTGCGACGTTTATGCCCTTGTCGGCCAGCCTCGCCAGGCGCTGCTTCATTTGCGATGCAAATATAGCCCCGCCGACAGCCGTCCCGAGGGCATCACCAATACTGCGGCAGAAAGACATCATTGCTGTCGAGTCCACCCACAGTTCGGGAGGATTGCAAGCATTTACAGTGATGCTCAGTGTAGCATACAGGCACATGAGTCCCATAGATGCAGGAATTTGGATGCACATGAGCATGGCAAGGCTGCTGTGTTCGTTCATGAGCGTGATCAGGCCAACACCTACTAGCGAAAGAGCCCAGAGTAAGTAGTTCATCAGTGAGTAGTGACCTGTGCGCGTGATTATCCATCCTATTATGACTGATATGGGCGGTCCAACAAGGCTGAGAGGAAGAATGGCCACGCCACTCATCATCTGGCCTAGGCCCTTAGCGCCCTGGAAGAATGTGGGCAAGTAGAACACTGCGGCCATGTAGATGAGCCCTTGCAGCACATTCTGGATGTAGCACATGGCAGCTGTCAAATTGCCGAACACTCGAACATTGAACATAGGGTGCGGGATTCTAGCGTAATACTCATAGAACCCGGTGCCAATAAGCCCCAATCCGCCGAGTACGATTGGCAAGATTACTGACCAATTGGTCCACGGCAAAGAAGACGACGACCCGCCACGACCGAGACCTAGCACAAGACTCGTGCTACTGGCGGTGACGAGCAGGGCTCCGCCGTAGTCGATCTGGGCCAGCTTTTCCTTCCAGTGTTGTTCGTGGGTTGTCAATCTGATGAATGGCGTGCCAGCGAGGGCCAGCCCGCACACAGGCAAGTTCAAATAGAACATCCACCGCCAGGTTGCGTACTGCGCAAAGGCGCCAGCTATGATAGGACCAACGGACGCTCCAACAGACCAGTTGAACATGAAAAGCGAGTAGTAAAGGCCTCGCCTTCGAAGCGGAATTGTCTCGGCAAGAACGACCTCGGGCAGCACAAGATTCCCGGCAGAGCCTATTCCCTGGATGATGCGCCCGGCAATCATGGCCGTCATATTCTGAGCTGTGCCGCACACAATGCTTCCGATGAGGAACATCGCAATTGTGAAAATAAGAAGCGCGCGGCGGCCAAACACGTCGGACAAGGCAGAGATGGGCAGCTGGGACACACAGGAAGTCAGAGAGTAGCCGTTGCCAATCCACTCTGACTGGCTCGTGGAGCCGCCAAGGTCTGCAGAAATCGTGGACACGACCGTGCCGATGGACGTGTAGTCCATGGCGCTCATGAAGCTCGCCAGAAACAGCACGAAAAGGCAAATAAATAGCCACAAAGACATCTCGAAGCCATCGTCCGGCTGCTCTGGCAGAGGCTGCTCGGGGTACAGTTCCTGGCCTCCCTCCAGCGGCTCCTCCAGCGGCTCCTGCTGGGGCTTTTCTTTGAAGTCTAAACCCTCCTCGGCTGCGGCGTCGGCAAAGACCTTGGGCTGCGATGCCCACAGCCTTTCCTTTATCCAAGTCGCCGTGGCAAACACTAGCCGCTCAAGGCCAAGCCCCATAGTGTGCACAGAATAAGGTACTCTGCGCAGCCAGATTAATTGAGGAAGTGACGCTGTACCCCAGATTTCGGGGAAGAATATAAATATATAGACATTCTAATTAAGAGACCCTTGCCCCGCGACAATGTGGAAAGTGTAACCGCCGCGCACGCAAGCGCGTGGAGCCGAGGTTGCGCAGGCTAGTTAGGGGCAAGCGTCACTTTGCGGCGATAGCTTCATCTTTGCCATTTGGTGTCTGTTTATTGACATTGCAGCTTTTCATAGTTATTTTAGTACTTACGAGTTAATGCGACAAACTTGCGTTTTCGGATAAATATAAGCCAGCTTGGGACGGCAGATCCAGTGGGACAGCCCCATTTTCTAGGAAACAGCATCATTTGTTTGTTCTTGTCTAAACTAGGCCCAGTACTGCTTGCGCTGGCGTCGCTCTGAAAGCATCGTGCTGACACTAAACCTGTTGACATTAAACCTGTTGACATAAAACCTATTGACATTAAACCTGTTGACATAAAACCTATTGACATTAAACCTGTTGACATAAAACCTATTGACATTAAACCTGTTGACATAAAACCTATTGACATTAAACCTGTTGACATAAAACCTATTGACATTAAACCTGTTGACATAAAACCTATTGACATTAAACCTGTTGACATAAAACCTATTGACATTAAACCTGTTGACATTAATCCTATTGACATTAAACCTGTTGACGTTGTGTGCTCCTCGTTGCGATGAACAAAGTTTATCACACGTTCGGGACCCTCAGTTACAAATTGGTTGCTCCAGATCTATCTGAGGCAAACTAAACTGTAGGGAGCTGCCCAGGTGTGAGAAGATTGAGGGTGTCGTCATGGGTAGAAGGCAAGGACGGGATGAGATCTGTTTTGCAGCCGCCAGAAGGCAGGTCGGGGGCAACAGCTGAGACACAGTCTACTTCCAATCAATGCGTTTGCGTGCTGACTTGGGCAATCCTTGCGACTGAGGCCTCTTGGTCCGGCTAAGCTCCTGGATATCAGCCATTGGTACCACGAACAGAGCTTTCTCAGCTTTCGAAGAAGTGGCTTCTGCATCAGATATTCCAAAGAGCGAAACGAGGCATCTTATCAATGAGTCCTAATTTTCATGTGAGAAACACAACAACGGTAGCTTTATCGTTGATATTACTGCGAATCTTTTCAGGTATAACAATTAGCACTGGTGGGTTAGTGGTATACTGAGTCGTTGCCATTGGTAAAGTCGACTCGACCCCGGTTCGATTCCGGGTCAGTGCAGATTCTCTTTTTGCTTGTCTGATGAAAATCTCAGAGCCGTAAAACTCGTTTACAAATTGTCTACTGCCAAATTCAAGCGGTGTCATGGCATGTGAGAAGCTCGCTTTGGAATTCGCGCCCACGATAGCATTGTGAACGCAAATTGATTTTTCCCTCATGAACGGCAAGCCGCACACATGTTCGTTAGTGTCTGCTGCAAAAATACAAGCGGTGTCATGGCATGCGAGAAGCTTGTTTTGAAATTCGCGCCCGCGTTGGCGTTTTGAACGCGATTAATTTTAACCGCCTTGAACGGTGATGTATCCACCTAACCCTGTGTAGTTGGTCGGGCATTCTGCCGGCGCAAGGGTAAGGTTCTACGCACTGGCGACAAAGAGCTGTAAATGAAAGACAGAGGAGGCGTACAGCACGAGCTATGAACAGGCCTTGGCACGCCCGCGCAACCGCCTCTGACCGCGCCTCTCTGCACACGCGCCGCCCGGTGAACCCTAGCGGCGGCGCGTTTCTCGCGCCAGTGCCCGCGTGCTCGCTGCCCTAGCCCCACCCGATCCCATGACGCATGGAAATTAGTCGGCAACTATTTAGGATCGCCAGTCCTGAAGCCGGCACGGTGGGCGTCGAAAGGCTCGAGCATGAGCAAGCCAGCGTCGAAAGAGGACTACTACGCGCCGCCGTCGCACCCGCCGCCACCCCCGCACTATAACTCGCACGCGCCGCAGCAGGGCTACGGTGGCTACAGCCAAGGCCCGCCAGCGGCTTACAGTGGCGGCTACAGTCAGGGCCCGCAGCCGAGCTACGGCGGCGGTTACGGTGGCGGCGGTTACGGTGGCGCCGGCTACGGTGGCGCCGGCTACGGGCCGCCGCCGCAGCAGTACTACCCGCAAATGGCACAGCAGCCAATCTACATACAGCAGCAGCCGGCGCAGGACAGACAGATGGACTCGTGCGCAGCGTGCCTGAGCTGCACCTTCGCCATCGTCAACATTGCCCTTTGTGCAGAGCTGTTGACAATGCTAATCATCTAGTCGGCAGGCTGCTGCACGTTTTTTCCCCGATACGGCCATGTATCAGCTGATACGAAGCGAGGCTTGCCTGGCTTTGATTAACGCTTCTCTTACAAAGCTGGTTCGTCCAGGCCGAGCCATGCCGCGTGCGTCATGTGGTCCTTACTGAATCAAGTGTAGGCGCGCCGGCGCCCCTGCTGTGACAACACATCTGCGGCCGCCTGTCTTCCGCGGCCGAGGCGGGGCAGATAGTTGGACCTTATTTGTGGCTTGTATTTAAAGCCCGCTTCGTACCCTCGCCCCGCTGCCCAGCAATAAGCTTGGTCATTCTCTTTAGATGACTTGTTGGTTCAGCCACACCCCCCGCAGTCGCACTACGATACCACCGTCCTAGTCGCGGCCACACTCCATCATGTCGAAGCAGGACTACTACCCACCACCTCCTCCACAATATAACTCGCAATCACAACAACAGGGTTACGGAGGAGGCCAGAGCCAAGGTCCTCCCCCGCAGCAGTATTCGCAGCAGACGCAACAGCCCATCTATGTCCAGCAACCAGGCGGCGGCGGAGCCCGCGCCGGCGGCGGCGGTTTCTACCCGGGCTCGAGCTGCTGGGGCTGGGTCTGCGGCGCCCTGCAGCTCGCCTCCTGTGCTGAGATGCTCGCTCTACTGATCCAGTAGTCATGGCGGGCCTAACGGACACTCCAAGCAATCTTTTTATTAATGCGTAATTCTTGTAACAGTACTTCTAGATGGGGAGATTGTTGACAAGGTCGTCCCTGCACACGTTCCAGCACACGTTCCAGCACACGTTCCAGCACACGTTCCAGCACACGTTCCAGCACACGTTCCAGCACACGTTCCAGCACACGTTCCAGTACATGTTCAAGTACATGTTCAAGTCGCCTTGACAGGCTGTGCTCGCATCAAATCGGGCGTTTTATTACTCCACGATATGGCCCTCCTGTCATTCTCCTGCTTTCGTGGTTGTGGTCTCCAGATACTTTTTACTCCGTTTCTTTCAATTTCCTGTCCGTCGATTGTTTCCACTGTCGGTTATTTCCACGTCGAGCGCGTGACCGTGTCGTCCGCAGTTCTAAGATCTCCCGTGCAGGTTCTTCGTTTCTTAATATTTTGTTTGTATGGATCTTCGATTGTATTTATTAGCAGTTGCGGAAAACTCGGCCGCCTCTGAAGACTTGCCCATTGCGGCAAAGAATGAAGATGGCCCGAGCTTGGTTAACTGGAGCTTCGCGTCCTATAGATAACCATTCTGCCTCTTTCGCTCTCGGCAAACGCCATTTATTTGCCCTTTCTGGAGCAGGCCCTATACCTACTCTACTCGGCCCGTTCGCATACAAGGGGACTTAAGTACCAAACTAAACCGCGTGCTGGGACTGTGAGGAACATCGGATGCTGCAGCAAAAGAAATGGCAGCGCCAAAGCGTTAAGTTCCAAAACAATCTGTCTGTTTACGTTGCTGGGCTGCCCCCTCAGACGTCGTACTGGGATCTTCGCGGCGCTCTGTCTCAGTTCGGCGAGGTCTGTGCTACCTTCGTCAGTACACTAAAACCGCAACAGACTCATAAGTATGGATTCGGGTGCTTCAAGTCACGTAGTGCCGTGGAAAGGGCAGCTCAGAGCGAACTTGTGGTCCATGGCGCTGTTGTCACTATCCGCCGCCGCACTAAAAGTAACTGGAAGCGCGTAGATGCCGACTCCCAGCGCTCTGGCTCGGCAGCACCCGAGGCTGCTGCTTTCAAGACGCATGCCAGTTCCTCTGCTATGATCCGATATTCTGACCGAGACATCAACTGCCTCAGGCACCCACAGAACGCTAGCATTATTCACCATATGAACAGCTTGCCTCCGATATCACCTTTTGTACACCCCCCTGAGTTTACTGAGTTCGTCCACGATACCATCGCCAGTCAGTGTCGAACCAAAGGAAGGCTGCAGGCCGCAATACAGCCACGTGTGAAGCAAAGCGCTGAACCATATCCAGACTCTCACCAGGATGAACGGGCAGCAAGTAAAATAGGTGGTAAAGTGGCGCGCGTGGATGGGATTCCTGCATCTTGGCAAGCCGTGGACCTTTTTGGGTTCTTGAACGAGCACGGAGTGCCTGTTACCAACGTGCTCGTATATGATGATTTCGATGAGCGAGGCCTTCGCCAGGCGCTCATACAACTAGTCTCGAATCACGCTACCAATTCTTTGTGCAATGTTGGCAGCCTTCATTCGCTAAACGTCCAGCTTCGGTTTGCAAGCAGCTGCGTGCAGAGCATTGGTCCCGTGCGACGGACGTATGGAGGCAATTTCACAGCATACAGCCACCGCCTGCGAAATACCGAGGCATATGGTTACTCTGTAGCGGAGCCCAGTGAGCCCAGCGCTGATGATGCTAGCATCCAGGTCAAGGCTTCAGATATTCCTCTGGCATGCTGGCCCACCGCCGTCACGTATCCACGAGCTACTTCTGAGCGTGGCTCTGTCTCTAGCCGGTCATCTGGGGATGACTTGGAGACTCCTGCCACGGTTGTTGGTCCCGGAAGTCCTAAACTGTCTTTGACTGCTGATGTGCACGAAGATCAGGTCGTCCAGGCGGGCTACTCTGGAGAGAACACTGACTCGACCGCCGCAGAAAATGCCTCACAGCAGCAGTACGCAACTTCCTTCTTTATGCCCAAGAATGCAGAGAGGTCGAGCTGTTGCAGTGAAACGAGGGGAAGGTTCGAAGAAATGCAAGTCAGTGTGACCAACCCGGTGCATCCACAGGCTCGCAATGCGCCCTTCTGCTGTCCGCCGCGGTTTCCCATGATTTTCCCAAAGGCCTCTCAAACAGTCATAGTAGACAACTTCGACAGTAGGCTCATAGGCGATAGTGAGAACCTTTGCAATTGGGTGTCCCAGTTTGGCGACGTACAGAACCTAGATCTTGTCCCGATGGATGAGCGTCGCACGCGCGCGTATATATCGTACACGTCGCCTCTTGACGCCCAGTATACGATGCATCACCTTCAGTTATGCATGTCAGGCTCGTTTCGTCTGATGGTGCGATTGGCTTGATTTCCGGATTGGGAAGTGCTGCAGTGGTCGTCCGATGCAATCATCGTGAGTTCCAGGTACGTTGACTGCCTAGGTTCTGCTTTATATAAAGTGTTAAGGGATTGCCATGCCAAAGATAGAAATAGGTGACTACATAGAAGAAAGGCGAATCGTTAGGCGCCACTTGAAAAAATGACATCCGCATCATGTCCAGCTTCCCATGCAATGCTGTCTCTCCGTGATCAGCAAGTTCTCCATAACATTTTTGGATCCCAACCAACCGAAGCTGTGTATACAGGCAGACACATTGATCTGGCGTTGCCTCCAGACCAGCACGTTAGCACCGATGTGGTTAAAAAGCTAGTGGAGGCGGAAAAAGAGGCCATTCAGTACGAGTCTTGCGGAAATGTGGAGGCGGCGATTGCGGTTCTAAGCAGCATAATTGCTCGCGAGCCTAAGTATGCGTCGGCCTACAACAACCGAGCGCAGATGTATCGCATTGCTAATCCCGAGGATTTAACAAGCAAGAAGGTGACAGGAGATCTCGAGAGTGCCATTGCGCTGGCTTTGCCGGAGAAGCCCAACACAGCGATCTCCAAAATGCAGGCGAGCGTACTTCGCAACGCATACAACCAATTTGCAGCGCTCTATCTGGAACAGGCGCGTCGCCCAGCCAACGCGCAGCACGCGTGGCAGTTGCAGCTCAAGGCAAGCGACATGATGGTGGAGGCCAGCAATTACGGGGAAAAAATTGCTGCCACGCTAGCAGCACATGTCAATCCGTATGCCAAACTTTGCGGCAACATGATGGAGCTCGCGATGAGCGCCTACCAGCCTTGAGGCTTCCATTATCCCTTAGTTATTCTGGAGAACTTAAACACATGTATCTACTTACTACGTATAAAGCGCACGTCGCGGACGTCCTGCAATCCAAATGACTTTGGGCAGTAGGGACATTTTATGTACATTTGGGACTGCGATTTTGCAAGCTTTGAAAAGGCGTCAGCAGAAAGAACGTGGCCACATGGTAGAAGCTTAGGCGGGGCGTCGCCCGTCTGTTCCTTCAACACGGGACAGACAAAAATGGGGTGAAACCGCAGGTGAGGAGGCAATGGAATCTCAGCAGGCAGCTCATTCTCAGAACTCCATGGAGTCATTGCCAGGGCCTTACTCAAGTGATCAAGAACTGGGTGTGCTATGACACTTGCTTCCAGCGTGTCTACGAGCGGGTTTTCTGAATTTGCAATGGGGCACAGCTCCCAGAAGTTGCAGCTCAGCGTGCTGACGGTGTAGCGCAAGAGAGTATCGATGTACTCTTGCGAGGCCTGCCAGGAGGGGGTTCCATACAAAGGGATCGCACCGGCGAGGCGCTCGATGGTGCTAGGGCTCAAGGACTTGTTTGCATGGAAGTCACGCAGCATGGCAAGAGCGTCTGCGTCGCCGCTGGTGGCAAGGGCCTGAAAGAACTCAAGCTCGTTTATGTATGAGGGCAGGGGGGACTCGAGGCGTGCCAGGTTGTCACAATTGGCGTTGATCCAGGCCGCAATTGGCGCGAACCCGGCCGAGCCAGGCTCCAAGCACTGCAGGAGGTCCTGGAGCTGGGTGGACGCTGCAAGATCGATCCTGGGCAGCAGCGGGTCCTCGCTGAGCATTTCGCGCGCGACCGAGGCCAGCCCCTGTCGCTCAAAATGGCGGCATACAATGCCGAGGAGCGCCTGGTGCGCCTCGTCGCCGGCCGGCTGGATCCGCGTGGCCCACGACTCACTGGGCATACTTGACTCCAGCTCCTTGCTGAACTGCTGGTGAGCATGATGTATGCGTTTCTGGGTCTTTTCTAGGCGGGTCGCTGAGCTCTTCACAAGTGCCTGCGCCTGCGCGGAACCAAGACCGGGCACTAGGGCGGTCTTCAGCTGCTCTACCTCGTCTATCAAAGATGAGAAGTCGTCGCCGGCGTCCTCAATGTGCTCGGCCAGGAAGACTAGACTTTGCGGCGCTGCGGCCTCCATGCTTGCTTTCCTTGCCGCAATCGCAGGCCTGGACCTCTCAGACTCAGCCAATGGTCTTGGGTCGTGTCTGGGTGTGATCCACCAGTCCCCGGGAGCAATCGAATTGGCTTTGTGGGCAGATTGCGCGGCCCTACAAGCGCTCGTCTCAACAAACCAGCACCAGACTGGGTCGTCGCCGTCTCGGCTGGGCTGGGCAGGGCTGGGCTGGGCAGGGCTGGGTGCCGGTCATCTGACCGCCTTCACGGCAAAGCGTGACGCGTGTCTTGATGACTGTGCGTCCTAGCCCTCTGCCTCCGCCACCACACTTCTTAGAGGCGCCACACACAAGCCCGGCGTTACGGTAGCGGGGTGGAGTAAAAGCGGGGCAATGGACCTCGAGCAAGGGCTGTTCCGGGATGACCCGCAGTTTGATGAGCTTGTGGACAACCTCTCGCAGGATCTTCTAGAGATCGGGACCGTGAACAGCAAGGCGTGGGACCAGCTGCGGCGGCGGCGCGCGAGAGCCAAGCAGGGCCGTGGCGCGCCGCCGGAGTCTGTGCTCGAGCTTGTGCAGGCGAACCAGCTGCGCTTTCGCCAGGCCAAGCCCGTGCTGGAGCGCCTACAGCAGTGGCCCGAAGCGAGTGCACCGCAGCGATACTCGCAGCACAAGCTGGCCGCCGACTTCAAGGACGTTTTCACGGAGTTCCAGCGCGTGCAGCAGCAAGTTGTTGCGCAGACCCGGCATGAGATCGAGCAGGGAGCCGCCGCGGGCCAGAGCGGCCGCAGCGCGCGCAGCGCGCGCAGCGCGCGCAGCATCGAGCTCGACGAGTCGCCGGCCTACGACGACCAGGCGGGTGCGCCGGGCTCGTCGGCGCTGCTTGCTCTAGAGCCCACCGAGGCACAGGCGGCGTCGCAGGCGTTTGAGGAGCAGCTTCGCCAGGACGAAATCAGCTACCAAGCCGGCCTTGTGGCCGAGCGCGAGGAGGAGATCGAGAACGTGTCGCGCGGCATGAACGAGCTCAACGAGATCTTCCAGAACCTGAGCACCATCGTCACTGAGCAGGGCACGGTGCTGGACAACATCGAGTCGAACATCCACAACGTGGCCGCGTCCACGGCGGCCGGCGCGCAGCAGCTCACGAAGGCGGCGCGCTGGCAGCGCAGCAGCACTGGGCGCTCGCTCTGTTTTCTCATCATTCTGCTCATTCTTGCTGTCGTCGTCATTGTCAGCGCGTCCATCCACTGATGATGCTACCGCCCGCAAGCCTCCAGGGCAAGTCTGGGGCCGAGGAAGGGCGCGCGTTGACAGTGTTTCTCGTCAGTAAGCGAGCATACTTACATTCATCTTCCCTGCATATGGAATGACAGCGATGTGGGGAGGGCTGCGGCTCGAAGATGATTGTCGAGTTGTCACGGGCCCGCATGTCAAATGGCCGTGCGCTGCCGTCCGCACGCCAACTAACTGGCACTCGCAGCTCTGAAAACCCTCGGAAATCTCGGCGCCGTATACTACTTGGCCATGGGCTATGAACTGCGTGCTGACGACGTGTTTCGTGAGGTCTCAGACGGTACATTTCGTGTCGATCAGCGACGTATCGTGGAGTAACACCGCTGAGTCGCGAGGTCTGACCTATGAGTCCTGAGCGCAGAGTAATCATGTACCTCATCATGAAATGGCGCGCCGGCGGCTTTCGAGGTTTTGGGGCTCGAATAGATGGCCTCGGGTGACTGGCTTAGTGACCTCAAGCACTCCTGGCATCTCAGCTCAGGCTGCAGGAGACAAATTGTATGAGACGCAGCCATGGAAAGAACTTGATGTTAGAACCCGCTGAAGTGGACCGGGCGGGCCGCAAGCGAAGAAAAATTGGTTTATCATATTAACATTACTTTTTTAAGCTAGCCCCTGTCCCGCCCTCACTGTCGAAGGAAACCTGTTGCGTGGTGGTACATTGTTTCTTACCGAATTTCAAACCATACAAGCTAGGGAATCACGCAAGTATGGGACGGCATGTTGAGATGTGTAGGTGTGCAAGATATGGTGGGAATGTGTCGAACTGAAACGCCCCGTCGTTCCATACCTAGTTTATGGGTGCAACACACTTTTCTTCCGACAGCTACCAGAATAAAAAAAAAAAATGCGCAGATCAAGAGGCGCTCGTGACAGTGTCGGCAACAATGTCGCTTGGTTCGTACTCCTCCAGGTTGATAGCCCAGTCGACTTTCTGTAGAGTCAGGGTCAGCTTACGCAGATCCCGCGCATAATCGTCAGCCTGCGACTGGAGCTTCTCTGCGTTCATCACCGGCACGCTGCGAATCTCTGTGTGCGAATAGTGAGGGCTCGGGTTCGAATGCTCGGCGAGGTCTCTCATAACGCCGGCCATGTTCTGCATATGTCCTCGAAGGGCAAGAGCCTGACTTAGTGCGACTTCACCTTGGCTGGTCGTAACTTTGTGCGTTTCGTTGGCATGATTGATCGCAGCCACCAACCGAGACAGCTCCTCACTCTCTGCCCGGAGCCTCTCAAGTAGTTTCTTCGGGTCTTCAGAGGGCTGGTCCCCTTCCTGTACGACCAAAGTACGCTTTATTCGTTTCCGCAGGAGGGCCTGACGCTTCTGAAGGTCCGCTCGCAATAGTAATGCCTCAGCTAGCAGCATGACGTGGACCAAGAGCCGATGATTTTCGTTACAATGACTTCTTCCGGAAATGGGGATTCATCGATCCCTTTTATACTGCCCTATGATGAACAGGTTTATCCCTAGTGAGCGATATTAGGAAGCGCCACACATCAACGCCGTAGCTGCTTTACCCCACACCCGCTGACGTCATATATGCAGTCACATATGTAGTCATGATGCAGAGCATCTCGACGTGACTGCTGGAGGCCGAGACGCTTGCGGCGCCGTTCGAGGAGAAGAGCACACGGTTTAACAAGCGACTTTAGTGTACATGACGGTACCAGACTGATTGATCACAGTATATGTATTATCAAAGCTTAGTTCAGTAAGATTGCCAGGGGTTAACAGTTATCAACAGTCACTTTCCAATCCGCCTTCCGCAAAATCAGTTCGAGTTTCCTCATATCTCTTTTACACTTATCCGCCTCTGACTATAGGGCGCCTCTCTTTTTTAAAGGCAAAAAAACGGATCTCTGAAATCCCACAGTGTTCGAGTGGATCGACGGCCTCAGCAGCGAAATCTCGAAGAGCCCGCGCCCAGGTCCCCCAGTTGTGCTAAAAAGCCGCCGCTTGACTCACAGCAACTAGCTCTTCGTCTGTTGTGTTAACTTCATTAGCTGCAGTTGTGTGATTGATCGCGGTAGTGAGCCGGTCAGCACTTCGCCCTCAGCGTCGAATCTCTTGAGGAGATTTCTTGGGTCTTCAGGCAATCCGCTGTTGTTCTCTTGAGCGATCCCGAAACGCTGTAACCGATCTCTTGTCAAGGCTTGACGATTTAGCAGGTCTACGCGAGAGATCAGAGCCTCTGCACGCAACATGATTTGATTTAGATAGACTCTCTGCGGCCTGTTCCTCTTGTATATAGCACGGGGCTGGGGAGTGCAAACACTACTCCTGCAGCTGGTTGGCCGGTACAATATGAAACACTTATCCTATCAATTGCGAGGCAACTGCACGTCAAGCAATGACACTGCATGTAACTGACGCACGAAAGCCTCATTTTTAGGGCCCTTTGACGTCACCTGCGGTGAGTGCGTGGATTCCGTCGGCATTTATTGCAGCCACAAGTCAAGCAAGTTCCTCACTCTTTGCCTTGGTTCTTCGGACGAGTTGCTTCGGTTTTCCTGGCGGCACCTCTCCACTCTGTACAATAAACCATTCGAAGTGAGTAATGGCATTTCTGTAGGTCAGCATGCAGTTTTAGAGCTTCTGCTGGTAACACTGTTTTGTTCTAGAGTAATTAGAGACACATTGAGCCTCGTTTATACTTTATTAAGAGTGAAGGGCAGTGCATTCTTTTGAAAAAAGCTGGTACGCTAGTTCCGGCGGCGCTTGTACGTCTGAAGAAAGTTTTCTTCGCAACCCACAGTTGAATGCGTTTCGTCCTCGGCCGTCAAAGAGTAAGATTCGGCGGAGAGGTTTACCACGGCGAGTCAATGCAAGGCCAAGTCATGTCAGTTTGAAGTAGCCTACATGCATGTAGGCCGGTAAACTCTTTATTTCGTGAACTCAACATCGCAACTATATTCGTAGTAATAGCAAAAGGCTCGCCCATTCCGCTACCTCTATTGGCGAAGTATGGCGTAGTCAATAGTCGGCGCTGCCGGCGAAGCGTGCTACTCTGTAGTGGGGATGCGATGGAATTGCAGTGATGTTCACTACCCAGAGAAGGGTCTTCGCTCTATGGATTGATTGTAGCGCACCACTTCTGGACTGTACGGCCTTCATGAAGGGGAGGGCAACTGATCGTAGCCCGTGGGCATACGGCGATCGTCAACATTGATCCATAACTCATGGCTTGTTTTCATGGCCGGTCCCTGAAGACCTTTTTATAACTGGTGTTAGTCTGATTCTGTGCCGCAGGCTAATTACCAAACAGCGCACTAATTGATAACGTTAATAAAGATTGTTCTACATGGAGAACTCGCCCTTCTGCTCCTTGATTTTGTCCACGACGATGCTGATAAACGTGCGAGCAGGGTCCGACGAGACGCGCGCAAAGTTAATGTCGTCAATGAGCGCCTTGATGCCGATGTTAATCACCCCGGAGCCCGTGCGCGAGCGTATCTCGTTCGCCACAAACGTGCGGTCCTGCGGCTCCAGGAATTGTCGAGCAGCCATTACGCTTTCAAGCTCCTCCACCGACGAGACGGAGTTCACGTACAGCTTCTGCCCAAACCAGGTCGTCATGCCTAGCCGCTCGAGCACCTGGTATGAGCTTGTCGTGGCAAGGACAAGAATTGGGTTGCCGTTCGGCACTGGATCCGTTATGAACTTCTGTAGCGCACCTACAAGGGCGTTGCTGAATCGGGGGCCGATGCTTGACCACTCGATCACGCGCTCTACTGCATCGATCACAACAACACTCGTTTCAGATCGATATGCGTCGGCAAAGATCTGGCCTATGTGGGCAATCTTCTGCTGCTCGGTCATGCTGATCATATCACCAGCGGTGACAAGCTTCACAAACGGGAACTGAGAGTTCAAGGCGACCGACGCGGCAATCGCCGTTTTGCCCGACCCAGCAGGTCCGTGGAAAAGCGCGGTTGTGACGCGACCACCTTCGCTGATTTTGGCTGCAGAAACAAGGTCATCACCCCTCTCAACAAGAAGCTTTGTGCCGTGCGAATAGGGGATGATACCGTACAGAAGCGATCCGCGCAGTAAGTCCTCGGAAACGCCGAATGCAGGCCTGACATCCTGCAATGCACCCATGAAGTCTTCGCGCGTGATGCTCAGTTGCTTCTTGTCATCGTACATGACATTTCCCGACTGAGACATCTTTGTTTTGCGAGCAAGACCCGACTGTGAGGCTGCCCGTACGACACCAGCAATCTCAGCACCCGAGTAGTTTTTCGTGCGCTCGGCTAACTCGCCAAGGTCGACGTCCTGAGCGATCAAGTGTGTCTCGCGCATCTTTTGCGTGTGAATCATGAAGATTTGCTTGCGGCCATCTGTGTCAGGCAGCGGAATCTCGAGCTGCACTTCGAATCGGCCCGGTCGCAGTAGAGCTGGGTCGATAAGGTCTTTACGGTTCGTCATGCCGATGACAAGGATGTTGTTCAGTTGATTGACACCGTCCATCTTTGAAAGAAGCTGGTTCACGAGGTTATCACCAACGCCGGTGCCATCTCCGCGCGACCCACGCTGCTTGAAAACGGCATCCAGCTCGTCGAAAATGATGATGTGCAGATTCGAATCATCGCCCTTCGCGCGGTACTCGTCCTCGGCATCCTTGAACAGCTTGCGGATGTTTTCCTCAGAAGCGCCTACGAACTTGGACAGCATCTCGGGACCGTTCACGATCTTGGGTTCCACGGCGCCAAGCATTTTGCCGATGCGCCGCGCAATCAGGGTCTTGCCCGTACCAGGAGGGCCGTACAGAAGCATTCCCTTTACGTGTGTGATACCCAGGTGCTCTATATCCTGGGGCGACGCCATGCGCGTGATGAACGTGCGTCGCAGAATAATGAGGAACTCCTTGTCAAGACCGCCAATTCCGAGGTTCTGGAACTGGAAGTTGGGCTGCAGAAGGTTTGCCCGGGCGCGGCCACTGCCCTTCAGTTGCATGACGCTGCCCGGCGCCTTTACAAACGTTACTTGAGACTGGGGAAGCAGGATACCGCGGCGGTTTTCCACGGGCTCGTCACGGCCCTCGAGGTCGATCACCGACGTCGACTTCACAGCAACGCGGAAGTTGATGCCGTTGCGCTCGACCGCCAATATCTGGCCCGGTGTGAACACCTTGTTCACAAATGTCTGGATGAACTGGTCGGCCAGCTGCTTCTGCTGGAACTCCTCGCGACTGATGCGGTTCCGGTTGTAGAAGTCTATTTCAAGCATCATGTCACCGAGATAGACCTGGTCGCCTTGGCCGCTTTGGAAAATGTCGAACGGCGCGACCTGCACGGGCGTTCTGAGGCCCCACTGGCCCCACTCCCGCTGCGGGGCGCCGAGGCCGACCTCCTCAGGCTTAATTGTGTTCGACACGCGGGCCGTGAACACGTACTTGCCATCTAGAACCACGTACTGGCCGTCGTGAAACGTTCCAGGGGGCACACCTACCGAGTTCTCGAGGATGTGCAGGCGCTCGCCGTTAGCAACCAGCAGCTGACGCGCAGGAACGGCCGTGAACTTCGGAATGTGCACACTGCTAGAGTGGCTCGAATGGCTCTCCTTGCGGCCAAAGCCGAGTTTCTCAATCATTGTCTTTTCCGAAACAACGACGCCCGGTTCGCTGGTGAAGACGACAACAACACGCTGTCGAGAGCGCTCCCGACCGCAACGTGGGGCCCCCCGTCTTCTTGGTCACGTGTGCCGTGCTGGTGGTTCCCGCCTCAACCTCCCCACAACAAAATACACACAACGCACACACGTCTTTCTTTGTGGTGGTGACGCGCCGTAGTTACTAAGGCTCCGTCCGATCCGCGCGGCCTTATTCGCTTGAGAGCGGGTATATTCAGACTCCCACCACTAATTGCCAACGATTTGCTTATTGTTTGCTAATTGGTCAAACATGTAAACACTCCGCAACACCTTTGTTGCAGTGAAACTTTGGCCGCGTAATTTTCTACTACGTTGTGTTCAGTAATTAAGGTGCGTAGTGCGTTAGACCGAACAAGTTGTAAATAGCCAATTAATGGAGTAGAGCCACAACAAAATGGAGTTCCTCTTTGCGGCGACAATTTATGAATTACGCGGAGATGATTAGCGGCTCAGTGCCTGTTGTTTACTCCACGGCGTACTGAACAAGGATCCAAAGACTGCACCCAGCACACTGCACCGCAATTTCGTCAGCATCGCCGTTGCTCTCGAGGTCCAATTCGGTGATCCGGTAGCCGCGCTGCCCGCAGCGACAGTCCCTGGTCCACTCCATCGACCCATCATGCTGTTCATACTCTTCGAAGGCGCTGAGATCACATACCTCATTGAAGTTGACGACGCCATCGACAAGATCCACGCTCTCTGGCCCGCCAATGCCGCCTCTGAGCATGCGGTACGCCTGGTTCACATCGTCGATTGTAAATTTAGGAGCTCTGCCAGGCAAGCTTGCACTCTCGAGTTTGTCAGGATGGTACTGCAGGAGCGCTCTGCGGTAGGCCTGCTTCAGGTCTTCTGGATCAAATCCTCGGGCAATGCCTAAGACAACATGAGGATCATTCCATTTGGCCATGCCCCAACGGTAACAACTGCCAGTGCGGTATTCAAGACGGTTCCCCGGGAGCTGCGCGATGTCCACAAAAAAATTACATAACAAGGATTTTTTTCAGAATAACACACCACTCCACCACCACCTCTTCGTCCCACGCAAGAACGACGCTAGCGTCACACAAGGAATGCCTGCAATTATTCGGGCACCGGGCGTCCGTACGAGTGACGGCTCGATTTTCGAAGTGGCTAGACCAAAGTCCGAAAAACGCAAATACGCGCAAACACAGACCATTAGCGGATCAAGCAGTGCAAACGATGCAATTGCCTATGAAGGAAAGCTCGATTCGCAGAGGTATTGCCTTGCCATCAAGGACCCACGTTCCGGCGAGATAAAACTAGTCGATGCGCCCCTTTTCGATGTCACCACGTTTGTGCGGTCTAAGCGTGAGAGCGACATGGAGACTGCGATTCGCCAATCCGGCGTGCGGAACTGGCAGCAGCGCACGGCGCTCGGCGAGGCGTTCGGCACCAAAAAGGCCAAAACAGCCATCTCTGACGTGGTGCGCAATCGTCTAGATGCCGGCATGCTGGAGGGACTAGAGTCTGCCATCGTGGACACGGTGCGAGACCAAACCGCCAGTTTACCTACCACGGAGGAGCGCCACAAGGCGGCCGAGACGAACCGCACAATCCCGCCATACAATGCTGATACTGACAAGGTCTCCGAGGTGTATCCTCTTGAAGGCATTGTACCAGAGTCCGAACTTGCTCTAGTGGGTCCAATTGTCGACGAGATCGTATCCGCCGCATCACCAGAGGCTGCTGTGGAATTCCTGCCGTTCAAGGACAGTGATTTCGTGAATGCTCGCGTTGCTCATGTTCTCAGTGAGCACTCTAATATCAAGCCTCGTCTCCGCCTGCTTGTGTACTTGAGTTTTCTACGCGCCGTTTTTGCAAACCTACGCGCCACAAGCAAGCAGACGCTTATGGAGCGCGTGGGCTCAGAGATTGCACCAGGGCTCTTTGACGGGGTCATAAATCGCTTCACGGTAGCCAAGACAGGAAACTTCGGACGCTCGCGCGACCGCGGCTTTGCATTCGACCCATTCCACACAAGCAAACTCCTTTGCTACATGTTGGCTCTAACCTTGCATATTGACAATTTTGCTGTCGACATCACACCACTAGCCCACGAGCTTTCAACGAAGGTATCCAAACTCGTGTCTCTGTTTAGAAACCTCGGTTGCTCAACCAAAACTCCGACCATGGCTGAGGCCCGTGAGCGTGATCTGTCGAAACAGGAGGCTGCCAGCTACCGTATGGCTGTTCTCAGTGCCCCCCTTAGGCTCCCAGATGTAGTGAAAAGGAAAAGGGCGTGAACCATGTAACGCCTGGTAACTTTTCCTAGACAGAGGATACGACTAGACGGCTATGCATTTTACCCTCTTAAGCTGCTCTGTTATGGGATCTTAATTGTTTTTCTGCCTCACTGGGCGAGCACATAGGATGGTACAGCCAGAAACGCCCCACAGGGGGGGTCGCGGTCGTGAAAAAATGTTAAGAGATGAGAGAGAAAGGCTTGTTTCTCGAACAATAATCGAACTTACTTATATTTTACATCCATCGATTCAATGTGTCCTGACGAAATCTGACAAGTTAGTTTCGAAGTTGTTAGCATGCCTGGTTCAGTGACACAGCATGCCGTTCTGCTCGTTAGTAGCTGTCCGACTGCTACCGGGAAGAACAATCTTCTTCAACAATTGGGATGGACGAAGGGGCCGACGAAGTTCATAGCACGTTGTACAGGGATACAACTTCCAACGCCCAAACAAACCCACTCTAAGAGAGCGCAGCTATTTATTACATCCAAAATCGGCTGGGGTCAGACTAGGTCACGCAATCCGTGCCATCGGCACTCACACTTGCTCTATACTAAGCTATACGAGAGCAAATAGAGCTAGAAAGACGGTACGCAATTTTTCCAGCACGTTCCAAGTGCCTCAGCGGGGCTAGCGGGTCTTGAGTAACACACACAAATCGGTGACCCACAGGCCAGCAATGCGAGCAGCACATGGACTTTCTCACATTGCAAATGCGTTAAAAGAGCTTCAGAATGGACTGCAGGTAATTAGAGCAGATTAGTAGATTGGTATCAACTTCATATGTGGCGCTAAAAAGGCTACATGATACTGGTATGCACCAAAAGAGTTCGTAGGTTCCCCCTACTCTGTGGTCGCAGGCCCCGCGAGGCATAACCTGCGCATATCTAGTAAACGGAGCGCAATGTGGTTATGCCGTAGTTCCGCGGCAGCCTGGACCTTAACTAAAGGGGAGCCACACTTTGGTGGCCCCTGAAAATGGGCCTGGGGCTAATCCCCAAGCCATACTAGATTTAGTCGCGCGAAACAGGAATCTTCAGTCATCCAGCCTCGCCAAAGCCATAAATGCCATCCGTCACTGTCTCGCATATTCCAGCACTCTCCAGCGCTATTCGCGCCGGCCCTACCTCAACGCTTCAAGCCAAGGAGTACTCAATCTCGCTGGGGCTCGCCAACCCCCCGTAAGTCGAGCACCGGAGCTATCCACAGAGTTTGCAAGATTGTCCCACCATTGAGCCTCGCCAAGCTCAAAGATGTTCCCTCATCACAGCCTCATCTGAGGTAGAGTGCGTGTGCTGTGGGGAAGTGAGCAGCAGCGCGGGTGTGTTGTGGTCAGTCCACAATTACCCTTGACCTGCTCAACAGCTGGGACTTCAGCCCGTAGTAACTGGGTCTAATCTCGGCTGTTGGTCACTGTATCATGGAGTAATTGATTTGCCTTCGCAAAGCTAGTCTGGGATCTTTTTGGTTCTCTGGCGAAAGAGCTTACTTAACTTCGAAATTCAGCGAAACAAATTAGGCTGGATGGGGGCTTGAGTGTAAAATTAGGCGGCTAACAAGATTACCACAACGACCTGGCAACGCTAATAGCACAAACAATGAAAGTACAGCCCCATCAGAACAGCGAATTTAAAAAATAAATTCGGCGCTTGGAGTCTCAGAGTTCCCTAAAGGGAGAAGAATGAGGGACTGACTTCGGACAGATGTTAATGACTTCAGACATCTCGAGCGCAATATTTTAGACTTCAAAACTATAGGAGTTCAACCAGCGAATGGTAATGAGTGGTGCGGTAAACCAAACATTGGGTCCTAAGCCGCATGAGACGTCTCGACGTCTTATCCAAAGTGAATCTTGGCGGGTAGCTCCACCGGGGCTGGCTGCAATCTGGACTAATTTTTCTGCCTAGAAGCTCAAGCTATGAATACATAGGCACATTTGTTTGAGAGGAGGTTACCTCTGAGGCCTTTAATATGCCGGGGTTGGAGCAACCGCCTGCTATTCCGCTCGCTAACAGTTACCGAATTGCTACCGTAGGTTACATTTTCTTCCACTGTTGGGATAGACGAAGGGGACTGTGAAAGTCATAGCATCTTGTGCAAGCCTTTCATACACAACCTAGTCCACTGCGAGAGAGCGTGGTGGTATCTCGTCTTCGCTTGGCGGGAGGCAGCATCTCTTCGCTTGAGATTGCCAGTGAGATGACGTGGGTTTGTAGGCTACTCACTATTACGGATTTATTTTCTCACTGAAAAGATGAGCACGGTTATAGTTCTTGAAACGGACGCGTGTAGAACATTAACAAGCGGCCGAGGTCAGACTAGGTCGGTCAAGTCGTACCATCAGCGTTCGCACTCCCTCTAGACTGAGCTAGTCAAGTATCCCCGCTTATACCTTTATGTCTCAAGTGCTTTTCCAGGGCTCGCAGGACTTCTGTAGCCAAACAAATTGCTCCAAGTACCATGACGAGGCTGGCGGATCTTGAGTAGCATGCACAAATTGGTGATCCCTAACTCAGCATTTCGACCATCACAAGGGCGTTAACGCAGTGCCAACGCATTAAAAAGAGTCATTAGATAAACTGTAGATAAATAGAGCAGATTAGTAGCTCGGCATCTGCTTCACATGTGGCGCCAAAAGGCTACATGATACCGCTATGCATCAAAGGAGTTCGTAGGTTCCCCCTATTCTGTGGTCGCAGGCCCCGCGAGGCATAACCTGCGCATATCTAGTAAACGAAGCGCAATGTGGTTATGTCGTGGTTCCGCAGCAGCCTGGACCTTAACTAAAGGGGAGCCACACTTTGGTGGCCCCTGACAATGGGCCTGGGGCTAGTCCCCAAGCCATACTAGATTTAGTCGCGCGAAACAGGAATTTTCAGCCATCCAGCCTCGTCAAAGCCATAAATGCCATCCGTAACTGTCTCGCATGTTCCAGCACTCTCCAGCGCTATTCGCGCGGCCCTAACTCAACGCTTGAAGCCAAGGAATACTCAATCTCGCTGGGGCTCGCCGACCCCCAGTAAGTCAAGCACCGAAGCTATCCACAGAGTTTGCAAGATTGTCCCACCATTGAGTCTCGCCAAGCTCAAAGATGTTTCCTCATTACAGCCTCATCTGAGGTAGAGTGCGAGTGCTGTGGGGATATGTTTAGCGGTGCGTGTGTGTTGTGGTCAGTCCACAAATTACCCTTGACCCTGATGAACAGCTGGGAGTTCAGCCGGTAGCAGTGTGGTTGGCAGGAGCGGAATTTTCGCGTAACCTCGGCACTATGTCCCGGACAGTATCATGGAGGAATTGAGTCACCTCTGCAAAGCTTGTCTGAGACCTTTTTTGGTTGTCTGGCGAAGTAGATTACCTAATGTCGAAATGTAATAAAACAAACCAGGCTGCAAGACTGAATGGGCTTGACTATAAAAAATGAGAGTGGATGGCAAGAATGTCACAATGATCTGGAAATGCTAGTAGCACATATGAAATAATGCCAGCTCCATCACAATACTGATTGTCAAAACTAAAGCTGCCGCTTGAGGTCTCAGAGCTCCCTGCAAGGAGAATAAGGGACTGGCTCCGGATCGATGTTACTAACTTGAAGCATATCGAGCGCGATTCTGAAACTTTAACACTCCAAGGATTTAATCATTGAGTGACATTCAGTAGTGTTGTAAACCAAATATTTCGTCTCAAGCAACGTGAGACGTTTCGACGTCTAATAGCGGCACTCAAAATTCAAATATAGACTATAAATCCTGCCTGGACGCATACCTTATATACGCATGTTCTTGAGGGGAGGCTAGTTGTGAGGCCTTCACCGTACCGGCTTTGGAAAAACAGCCTGCTGTTTCGCTCGCTTACAGCTATAAAACTGCTAAGGGTGATGAACCCTTCTCCCACTGTTGGAATGAACGACGTGGCAGACGAAGGTCATGGTACCTTGTGCAAGTCTTTCAAAAACAACGTAGTCCACTGCAAGAGAGTGTGATGGTGTCTCGTCTTCGCTCGGCGGGAGGCAGCATCTCTTTGCTTGGGATTGCCCGTAAAATAATGCAGATCTGTATCCTGCTCACTATTGCGGATTGCTTATCTTACAAATAGGATGCGTACAGTTATCGTCGTTGAAACGAGCGCGTGTAGGGTACTGTCCAGAACGTTAGCAAGCGGCCAAGGCCAGAGTAAATCGTCCAATCTATCCCGTCGGTGCTCCCACTCGCTGTATATCGAGAATTCCAAGAGCCAAGAAAGCTGGAAAGTATATTTACGGTTAGACCAGCACTTTCTAAGTGCTTTGACGAGACTGGCGG
>JANIWL010000051.1:0-34842 GCA_030705075.1 Entelexis geochares | reverse complement strand
CTGGTGACGACGCCGACGCTCCCGCCGACTCGCGCCCGCCGAGCCACTCGCCGCAGCGTCGCGGAATCCAGGTTCCTCGCAAGCCCGTGCCCGAGCCGCCAGCACCAGCACCAGCGCCAGCACCAGCACCAGCGCCAGCACCAGCACCAGCACCAGCACCAGCACCAGCACCAGCACCAGCACCAGCACCAGCACCCGAAGCAGAAGCAGAAGCAGCACACGCACGCGCACGAGCTACTGAATCTACAAATGCACAGCATGCACAGCATCCACAGCCGCACGTATCAGTAGAGCCTGCGCCGGGCCCAGACTCGGCACTAGTCGCAGCGCAGGCGAACGGGGGCCGTCCCTCGTCGCAGGTGTCTACGCCCGAGTCACCGCCAGCGCGCGGTAGGCGCGTGTCTGCCTCAAGCCTGCCGCCGCTGGACTCGCCCGAGAAGTGGCAGCCCACGGCCATGGTGCCGCGGCCGCGGCCGAGCCTTGCCGAATCGGCGACCAACGCTAGCGGAGTGCCGAGTGACAGCGCGGCCGCAATCAACCAGGAGCTCGAGGACAACGAGGAACGGCTGCGCCGCTCGCTGTCGCAGACGTGGGCGGTGCGGCGGCCGGTTGCGAGCTCGGGCAGCTCCGTCAGGTCGCGGAGCCCGCGCAATTCGCGCAGCGCCAGCCCCGTCCGCGGCGCATCCGGGCTCGACCAACACAGTGCCGGCAGCGTCCTGTCCAACGGTCCGAGCGCGGCCAACTCGGCGAGCCCGCGCAGCCTGCGAAGGGCCTCGGTGCCGGACATGTCCTTCGACCAGCAGAGCGTGGACAGCACGGGCAGCAGCGGAAGCGCCCGGCGCAAGCAGCCGCATCTGCCCCCGCGCACACGCAAGTTTGTGCCGCTCACAAACGTGCCGCCCGAACACGACAACTGAGGCATTTCCCACAGCGGTGAGTCTGGATGAAGGAATCCCTGGACGACTTGGCAGTGGCTGAGCACAGGGCAGCTGAGGCCGTTGTAAGCACAGGTGATTATTAGCGAGCTGATGTTAGCGGAGACGCCGCAGCGGAGCGCATTCTCAATGTACGGCCCCGTACGGCCACGTCTACATGCAGACCAGCAAACGGCTGAGTGCGCAACGGCTGGGCCAGCAAACGGCTGAGTGCGCAACGGCTGGGCGCGCAACGGCTGGGCGCGCAACGGCTGGGCGCGCGACGTATGAGCGCTGACGTCTCAAGGTATAAGAATGGCCTCGAGGTGCTGCTGAGGCGCGACAGCTGAGGCGCGATATCCGAGCGCTGGTATCTGGCAAGACTTTGAAGGTAGCGTGACTGAGGCGTGACAGCTGAGCTGCAACAAGCAAGCACTGGCATCTAGGAAGCTGAAGATTTATAGCATGGATGATCCAAGGCCAGCTGACGCCATTCTCGCGGTGGGCGCGAACAGGAAGTGTTAAGGCGAACTAAGGCGGCTAAACGCTGCCAAGCGAGCGCTAGTATCTGGTAATACTCCAGACGTGCAGAGTTAGAGCACCAACTAGCCGAGTCAGCCAAGGGCAATATTGAGGCGCACTGAAGGCACAGCAACCGTTTAGGGCGTTTCGAACACTGGAAGTTAATTGATACATACGCGAGCTACAGACAGCCGGGCGGGCGAGCAAGCAAGAGCTGAGTGCTGATAGCCGCCGGTTTCCGAATGTACAGATACACCCAGGAAGGAGCTTTTTGCCGGCCGAACACGGCTCTGGTGCGCAGCTTGAGGCAGAAAAGGTGCCTGCGCCTGAGAGACAAGTACATGCGCCCGGCAGACAGCTTCCGGCGACTCATGGCGCCAGAGAGCGCATGTTACTGCCGAGAAATAACAGCCAGAGCTGGCCAGTGCTGGCCTGGGGGCAGGGGGGCCAAACAACTGGCGCCGTCATGCCTCTGGAATATGCCGCGAACCGAGGGCACGGTGAAAGTAGAGAAATAACTATAAACGAGCTAACAAGCAGGCGCGTGTGCGCATGGATTAGAAACCGTGGATCTTAATGTCCTTCTTCGACATCTGCAGGGCGCGCGTGAGGAAGTCAAGCACCTTCTCGCGCTGGTCGCCCTGGAACTGCAGGACGTCGCCGAGCTCGGAGTCGTTGTTGATGTGGCCATTGCAACCGAAATCTTTCTTCAACGTCTTCAGGATTCGCTTCAGATCGTACTCCGACGGAATGCCCTGCACAGTCGTGATGGTCTTGCGACCATTACGCTGCTGGCAACGGATGTGGATCTGGTGGGAAAGTTGAGTGCTGTCTTCACCTGGCTCGGTAAACGGATCGAAAGATTTCAGATTGTCCAGAGAGGCCATAAATTGTGTATGCTGTAGTGGCTGTTTTGTGCGGAATGAGAGCAAGCTGGAAGAGGAAGAGTGAAAAGAAGGTAAGGAACTTTGGGGGAGCCCGCTGCGCGTGGCGCTCGCCGCTGACTCAGCGCGTTCCAAAACTTTCTTTTATCAAGTGTTTCATCCCCAGCCGCGCGCGGGCAAGCCGATCGCTCGCTCCCGCAGGTTCTGGTCACGTGCGGCGCCGGCGCGAACGGTGGATGTCCGCGCGGCCTGCAGCAAATGTTCGAGATGAAGTGGAACGCACGCGAGCGTTCGCGACGGCGCGGCCACCGGCTGTGTGCTGGCCACGCCGGCCTAGTTTGCTCCTGCTTCCTGTGAATCGAGCTCGGCTTCGCCAATCCTCTTCTCCCGCGCGTAAGTACGACAGTTGTGTCGCACAGGTCCGTTTATGTACTGCATGTATCGCTATTTTTTAGAGGCCTGCGCCTGGACTTATGCCACTGGCTCCGCAGTATGTTAGCAGCTCTAACCGCCGCCTGTTTGGGCTCGAGATCCTATGTAGCAGGAAGGAAGCTGGCGGTTTAGTAACGTTTGAATCTTACATTCGGCCTTTGTGTATTCTTATTTGTTTCACCGACGTCGAAAGGAGCAACGTTCGCTTTTCCTCGCTCCACTGCTCGCCCTGTCGTGGCCCTCCAATGTGCTTCTGGGTCCTATACATGTGGAAATATCCCCTGCGCGGGTTGTTGTGAGCTTGAGTGTTGATCACGGGCACGCATGGCCTCCCGGTTACTTGGCCCTGTGTGCTGCTTCACCGTGTCCTGCTGTCCGCACGCCCTAGTGTCCTGCTGGTGCTCTGCCAGCCCACCTGTCGGCTCCTATCGGTCCTCGTCATTTGCAGGCGCGGCGACGCAAGACGCACACAACAAATGCCAACTCCCTCGGTCCTGGCCATGCGATTGCGCGCCCGGTTGAGTCTTTTCTCGGTCGTGTGAGTGTACATACACAGCTTAGCACTCCAGCCCTAGCTGCGGCCCTCTGTCATTAATGCTGTATCTATTCTTTGCCTTTTCATAGCTTACTTATTTGTACATTGTCCTGCTCGGCGTTGTTTTGGTAGCTTCGACTTTGCAAGCTTCTGCTGCCGCAGTGCGATACACTGCTTATTTAACCTCCGTAGTATTCGCAATGCAGCGAGCGACCCAAGCATCGCCGGTTGCCACAACAGACACTGCTCTTCAAATACTCTACTCGAGTGATTATCTGCTCTAACGCCGAACACGACCGTATTTACATCCCCGTCCGGCGACTGAAGGCTCCATGCGCGATGGCTCGGCGGCGGAGGGAAACCCCTGCCCCGCACATGCAGTCATTGTGCATGCCGGCAAGGACTGCGGAGAAGTGCGGCATTAATGCCAGTTGCGGCGAAAGCCCCATATAAAAGAGGACCAATTGCAATATAATATCAAGCAACCGAGTTCAAAACAAACGCGAATGAAGCTGGCCTACATCCTCCTGCAAATCATAGCGCTCTCGGCATGCGCCCTCAGCAGCGCACTCGACGAGCCCATTGTGCAGCGCGTAACATTCGGCGGAACCATCGAGCAACGGGTGAGCAAAGAGGTGCACCGCCAGCTAGTAGACTGTCTTAAGAACATCACATCATTCTACAAATACGAGGCAACACTGGACCCCGAGATAGACAACCCACGAGTAACTTATTACACGGCGGGGGGCAGGGGCGGCGCAAGAGACGTGTTTGATGAGCTGAAAGACTGCTACCGCAGATGGCGCCTCGTGCCCAACTTCTGCGTGGCCTCCGGCCCGGACCATCGAATGATTGACGGACAAAGGAACAGCTCCTCGACGAAGGGAAACGAATATGAATGGATGGAAGAATTACGCGGCGCCAGCGACATGGAAGCGGATCCCGCGCACTGGAACGCAGCGCTCTTTGAGGTGCCGACAGAAACGAGTGCCCAGCTGGCCCATGCGGAGCTGGCCCATGCGGATGGTCCGCGACGGCAGCCAGACGGCGCCAATGCCTGCGAAGAAGCCGCGCAGCCGGAAGCGCAGGCCGCTGCCATCAGCACAAGCACACACAGTACGAGCATACACAGAAGAAGCATACACAGCACGAGCATACACAGCACAAGCATGCACATGCCGGAGCACGCTGGCCGGACGGACTGGGCGCGCCCCACCCTCCGTCCAGACGCAGCAGCGGCGTGGCGCGGCCTGGGCGCTGCCGCGGCTCTCGCGTGGAGGCATACGTTCTAGGCTGGCGAAGCCATCAGCAACGCGCCCAGCAGCCCGGGAACCAAAGCGGAACCCCCAGCGGCGAGCGCTCACTGGTCCCAGGCTTCCCTCAAACACCAGCCGAGGCCCCTGCGGAGTACCCCGCAAGCAGTGCGCCACGTTTAGACGGGGAATGCCACCGGCACAGCCTAAGCACAAACCTGAGACGGCAGCTGCTCATAGCAGCCGGGCTCTCATGCTACGGACAGCAGCCCAGAGGCATCTGCATGCCCATGACACAAAGCACCTTGCAAGCAGCGCCAGGGCTCAATGATAAGCGGGCTCAATAATAAGCGGGCTCGCTTCCAATCCCCCGGCCAGGACCTCTAAGCCTCCACTCATGTTGACATGCGTCCAACAAATGCGGGGCGGCCGCTTCTCAAGCGCCCAGCGCGGAGGCACCCCGCATTTAGCTCTACTTAACCGCCTAACTATTAGACGAAATCCCCACTGGGCCCCTCACCACACCACAAGCACCGCCGAACGTGCCGGCGGCGGTTGCGCCACGCGGCCGCAGCCCCACACTCGCGCCGCTGCGCAGCTGTGCGATAGCGCGCTTCGCGACGCCGGTGGCTGTGCGGTAGCCCAACCCGTGCCCTGGCACGCCGGCCGCCCCAAATCGCCAGACCAGCCAGCCCATCGCGCCATCCCCCCGAGAGCCCTGGCCGCGCGCTGCAATGTCCTTTCTGCGCGGCGAGCAAGACATCGACACCAGCGTCCGGAAGGCCATCTCGCACGAAGAGAACGCGCCCAAGCGCAAGCATGTGCGCGCGTGCGTCGTCTACACATGGGACCACCGCAACGGCAAGCAGTTCTGGCACGCCGTGCGCATGCTGCCCATCCAGAACGACCCCGTCATGTCCTTCAAGGCGCTCATTGTCATCCACAAGGTCCTGCACGAGGGCCACCGCACCGTGCTGAAGGAGGCCCAGCACCACGTCGAGTGGCTCCGCTCGCTGGCGGCGCCGGGCGCCGGCGGCGGCTACCGGCAGCTCATCGACGAGTATGTGCGGCTGATGCTGCACAAGCTCGAGTTCCACCGCCTGCACCCGGACTTCAATGGCACCTTTGAGTACGAGGAGTACATCTCGCTGCGCAACGTCGACGACCCGAACGAGGGCTACGAGGCCGTCACGGACCTCATGCACCTGCAGGACTCGATCTTCGACTTCCAGCGCCTCGTGTTCGCCAGCCTCGGCGCCGCGTCGCGCCGCGCCTCGGGCACGGGCTCGCAGGAGTGCCGCGCCTCGTCGCTCACGGCCATGGTCACCGAGTCCTACGGCATCTACCGCTTTGTCACAAGCATGCTGCGCGCGCTCCACCAGCAGTCCGACGAGGAGGTGCTTGCGCCGCTGCGCCAGCGCTACGAGGGCCAGCACCGCCGCCTGCGCATGTTCTACGCCGACTGCCGCGGCATCAAGTACCTGGCCAGCCTCATCTCCATCCCGGACCTGCCCCGCGACGCGCCGGACCTGCTCGAGAGCAACGAGCGCGCGCCGCAGCTGCCCAAGCGCCCGCGCGAGCACCGCACAGGCGACTCGCTCGCGCCGTCGTCCACGGGCACTACCGAGCAGCAGCCCATTGTGCCCGAGGCCACGGGCAACTGGTGGCAGGGCCAGCAGCAGTTCGTGCCGGAGTCCACTCTCAATAACGAACTCGCCGCCCAGCAGGCTCTCGAGGAGCAGCAGATGCAGTATCTGCAGCAGCGCGAACAGGAGCTCGCCATGGAGCGCCAGCGCCAGGAGCAGCTCGCCCTGCAGGCGCAGCAGCAGTTCGAGGCCGAGCAGGCCGCATTGCTGGCCCAACAACAGCAGCAGCAGCAGGACTACTTGCAGCAGCAGCAGCAGATGCAGTACCAGGACCAGGCCGTCGCCCTCCAGCAGGAGCTGTCGCTGCTGCGCTCCCAGCAGCAGGAGGCCCAGTCCATGCTCCAGCAGTACGACCAGCGCGTCCAGTCGCTGGAGGCAGACCTCTCGCAAATGACGTCGCTCACACAGCAGCAGATCGACGCCAAGACGGAGCAGCTCGACAGCATGCAGGAGCAGGTCGACACCTGGAAGTCCAAGTACGAGTCATTGGCAAAGCTCTACTCGCAGCTGCGCCACGAGCATCTCGAGCTCATGTCCAAGTTCCGCAAGGTCCAGACGAAGGCCGCGTCGGCCCAGGAGGCCATTGAGAAGCGCGAGAAGATCGAGCGCGACTTGAAGTCCAAGAACCTCGAACTCGCAGACCTCATTCGCGAGCGCGACCGCGCCCGCTACGAACTCGACAAGGCTCGCGGCATGCATAGCGACGAGATCGAGCGTCTCGAGCGCAACATCTCGCTGCTCAACGACCGCGTCGCCGAGAACGACCGCTCGCGGGCTTCAGACATCTCGTCGCTCTCCAGTAGCCACGCGCGCCAGATCGCCCTTCTCGAGGCGCAGCTCGCCGAAAAAGAGCTGCAGCTCAAGGAGCTGGGTGGCCCGTCCGACTCCGTCAAGAACAAGGACGAGGAAATCGCCATTTTGAACCAACAGATCGAGCAGATGAGCACCATGATGAACGGCCTCTCCCTGGATGGCAACAGCAAGTCGCGCGACATCAGCTCCATCCTTGATGCCGTCCTGGCTGCTTCCTACGATAACGTGCAACAGGCTCTCACGGCGTTCGACTCGCCTCTCGAGACCGGAAATCCCAATGTGAACCCACCGTACGTGCTCAGCATCACCGATAATGCCATGAATGCGACAGACACGTTCGCCAATGCATTCGTCGACTATGTCGCCGAGGGCGCCACGGGCGACCCCGTGCGCATTATCACAAGCGCCTCGACCTTGGCCGGATCTATGGGTGACCTTCTCGTCGATGTGAAGGGGTTAACAGCGCTCACAAACCAAGCTACGGATGAGATGTCCTCTGCAGTGCACGAAGCGGCAAGCTCGCTCTGTACATTCTTCAGCAGTTTACAATCTGAGCTACTTGAAAGCCTGCCTGACGTGGATGATCAAATAGAACTCATTGTGACGAACCACGTCGAGGTGGCCAAATATCTCCAAGACCTCGCTGTGACTGTGGAGGGAGTGCTCCCCAAGAGCTCGGTCCTGGGATCGGGCAACCTCGACCAGCAGGTCGACGGCGCAATGTCGCACCTCGAGGACACCATTGCCGACGCAACACAACGGCTCACAGACCTGCGCCAGCAGGCGTCGCAGTACTCTGTGTTTGACCGCGACATTAACGAGGCTATCATTGAGGCAGCCGCAGCAATCACGTCTGCTATTGCCCTCCTGATCAAGGCGTCCATTGACTGCCAGCGCGAAATCGTATCCCGCGGGCGCCAGGGAGAGAGCCCCGAAAACTATTACAAAAAGAACCACCGCTGGACAGAGGGCCTTATTTCCGCCGCCCGCATCATTGGCAACGCCACAAACGTGCTCATCGAGACGGCCGACGGCACGCTTGCTGGTAAACGCTCGCCCGAGGAGCTTATTGTGGCGTCACGCGAGGTCGCAGCGTCGATTGCGCAGCTCGTGGCCTCTTCGCGCGTGAAGGCCGGGTACCTGTCGAAGACGCAGGGCGAGCTCGAGTCAGCCAGTAAGACGGTGACTACGGCCTGCCGCGAGCTGGTAACGCAGGTCGAGGACATGCTCGCCAAGCACAAGCCGGACACCAAGATGATTGACTATAGCAAGCTGAGCCCATTAGAGTTCAAGACGACGTCGATGGAGCAGCAAGTGGAGGTGCTGAAGCTCGAGCACGAACTGACGGCGGCGCGGAACCGCCTGTTCGAGATCCGCAAGCTGGATTATACGAATCAGGATGATGAGTAGTGTTTGTAAGATGCAATGTTCTAATGCTATTCAAATTCTAGTACCATCACGAATGCTTCCTTGACGTTGTCCCTTTTCTTGCTGGTGAAAAGCCACTTCAAGAATGAGATGTCTCTAACGTAAGACCTATATTGAACTGCGTATGACTCCCAAATGTGTTTATGTGGACAAGCAGCCCAAGCAGCACTGAAATACTTCGCAGCGATGCCAACAGGCAGTCCGTAGAATTCTCTCCCGTAGAACATCTTAAATGCAGTGAATCCACAGATGTGGTACGCAATGGAGCTAGCGCGCCTTTTGGAACTTGCAAATACCAGATCGTCATGAGCTTCTGAAATAGCGTCCGTGAAAGCTTTGTCTTTAAGATCTTCGAGCACCGCGAGAAAATGACCTGAAGCAACCGGTATGGGCTCTATGGTCTCATTGACCGGCGGTGCTTGCGAAGGAACGAGCTTCAAGTACCGTCTCTTTATACGTTGCGTACTGCATCCTTCATTCATGCTTCTCATCCGGTTACTTTTATCTGCGGAATCGGCTAAGTCACCCCTCTTATATTTCCTAAATTAGCGGTTTCAATGCACCACCGCTGGCTGGCCCTTACAAATCGCAGCACTGTCTAAGTTCAAGCGTCATCGAATCATGATCTCCTGAGCTCATAGTAACAGGTTTGATTTGGTTTGCCTAGATCTTAAGTTTTTTCTTCCAAAGAGCGCAGAACAATTGGTTTTTTGTTTTAATTTTTCAATTCATAAATTACCAGTCTAGTCTTTTTTGCATGTCCAGCGGCAGTGTGAAAAGATTAAAAGAGAATTATAACTTGATGATGTGGTGGCGAAAACTGCGTTCGTGAACCAACGAGGACTTGAAAAAGTCTTATGGTCTTGGAATTACAGAATCAGTGCATTCACACCACAAATAACAAGCTAATATTAAATTTGAGACATGATGCATATTTATTAAGGTTTTTTGTGTATTCACAAACATCTTCATTCAGGGTAGGGCTGGGCTTGTGCAGGCTACGCAACCGAGTGCCAATCTTGCATAAACTCGACTTTGCAAGCCAGGAGCTCTCGGCTAAAGCATTCAACCACGAACTGGAGCCGCATATCCGTTTCACCATAAGAACCGTTCGAGAATTTAGGACAACTCAACCAGCTGCCTGTGATTTGACATTGGGCGTGATCGGTTGGAGCATCTCATCTGCACGCTGCGCTCAGGCACCTGTCAAGCACGAACATGGGTTAGGGTTAACAACACGGGGCTGTTCCGACACGACAATCGTCAAGGAAACGGGTACAAGATAGTGTATGGTAGCCAACGGTGTTCCCTTTGAAAAAGAAATGAGACCAGTCCGTTATGTGTGAGGAGATAGGCAGGTCACAATTTTTCAATCATGCTTTGGAGAATGTGCTACCAACTTTACATGGGGATAGGGTTTTGAGATTCGAAATCGTCTAGGTTTTCTGGGCAATACCCGATTAGGGATAGAGACAGCCGTGCAGACTGGCTATAAAAGACGGGACTTCTGACTGTCTAAGAAACTACATCACCCACACTCATTTCTAAATGAAAACATCTTCTCTTCTTCTCCTTGTTCCCTTCTTCAAGGCTACCTGCGCTGCACCGGCCCCCAAGCCGAATTCCACTTCTGCCACTAACACACCCGAGGTTCCAGCGAAGCATCTCCCCTATGATCACAGTAGTGCTCCCCAATTTTCCGATGATCAGGGATCCTTTTACGCTTCAGCTCCACCCCCTCCTTCTCCTTATGAGGCACCTCCTTACTACGTTCAAGACGTTGGAGAGAGCCCTGATGGGCCAAACTTCTATCGCAACGGCTTCTGGAAGCGTGATGCGCAGCCGTACTACCAGCCATCAAACTGGCAGTGGGGCCACGCTGGCAACGGGAACTGGGGCTACAACTCTTGGAAGCGGAATGCTGATGCTGAAGCTGACCCGGAAGCCGAGGCACAGGCCTACTACCAGCCATCAAACTGGCAATGGGGCCATGCTGGTAATGGTAACTGGGGCTACAACTCTTGGAAGCGGAGTGCTGATGCTGAAGCTGACCCGGAAGCCGAGGCACAGGCCTATTACCAGCCATCAAACTGGCAATGGGGCCATGCTGGTAATGGTAACTGGGGCTACAACTCTTGGAAGCGGAATGCTGATGCCGAAGCTGACCCGGAAGCCGAGGCACAGGCCTACTACCAGCCATCAAACTGGCAATGGGGCCATGCTGGTAATGGTAACTGGGGCTACAACTCTTGGAAGCGGAGTGCTGATGCTGAAGCTGACCCGGAAGCCGAGGCACAGGCCTATTACCAGCCATCAAACTGGCAATGGGGCCATGCTGGTAATGGTAACTGGGGCTACAACTCTTGGAAGCGGAATGCTGATGCTGAAGCTGACCCGGAAGCCGAGGCACAGGCCTATTACCAGCCATCAAACTGGCAATGGGGCCATGCTGGTAATGGAAACTGGGGTTACAACTCCTGGAAACGGAGCAACCAAGTCCGAGGTGAAGCACAAGCTGTCACAAAGTAACGATCTTTGAGAATTCTTTTTTCTTATCGTCAACACACAGTGCAGTTCTAATCTGAGTCTTATCTGAGTCTAAGTACAAATCTAACTAAATCGAACTTTACAATTATCAGAATTCTACAAAACAACCCATTTGTGTGAACTAAGCCAACCATAGTCTACCGAAAATCTTGATACAGAATGACAAGTGAGTCTTTGTATAAGGAACACAGCAGCGTCTCTTCAGCAGGCAGAACCTCAAATCCCGCACAGTAAGTAGCAACAAGGGGCCAATACGCCATTGTAAGCCCTCCTCCACCACGCAAAATGCTCATAACGGAGAGTTATCCGGAGTCCGCAAGGGCAACGCCTGCTAGCTCACGCTTCTCCTCTAAAGCAAGAGGGCGACTTGTATCATGCAGGGAGACCAGCTCCGCTCGCAGTACGCGTCGTATCACGGAAATGGTATGCTCCGTGTACCACCCGTCGTTGAAATCCGGGCTGGCTCGCAGATCCCGAGTATTGATGTATTCCTCCAGAAAGCCGTCCTCAATGTCGCATAGCTGCAGCATCGGCACTGACGGGTATTTGGTGCCGTCGAATCGGTAGTCCTCGAAAGAAGACGCAGCTTGGGCCTCGGCCGCGGACCCGGAGTACTGATCGTCTGTGGAGATGCGGAAGTGCTCTACCTGATAGCGGGAGAAAGCGCTGTCGGTCATTGGGTTGCTGCCATACTTGACGTAGGCGCTTCGCCACGGCCCGCTGCGGTAGAAAAAGGCAACGTGCGGCAACGCGTGCTTGAGTTGGCGCAGCTCACTCTCGTCGAGCTTGGCCTGCAATGCTCGTCGCGTGTAGCACGGCCGTTCGCTGAACAGCTTGGTCAGGCGGCTGATGCACTTGCGCACCGCTTCCTTCGGGTGCTGGTCAATGCCTTCGGGCGGGCTAGCGGGGACAGGATCTTCCCAATTGATGAGCGACGAAACAACCCTGATGCCAGCCGCGCGGTTGACCACTTTGGGCCCCGATTCATCGCTCACTACGGCCACGGAGGGGTTCTGCTTGTACTGGTAGTAGAACGGCTGTGTCGTGAGCGAGAAGCGCGGCGGCGGCAGAACATCGTTGGGGTCGAGCTCGGACGCCGGCGCGTCGAGATCGATGCTGGGAATGCGGTCCAAGTTCCCCGCGAACAGCGTCTCCCGCATTTGGTTGGCAAACGCAGAGCCGCGCGTATGCATCTGGAAGTCGGCCATTTCGCGGAACCGGTGGCTCGACGTGGCCACGAAGACGGCGCGCGATGCCACGGCGACACCAGCCTGCTGGGCCGCCTGCAGAGCGTCCTTCACGTTGCCGCCGGCCTGCGCCAGAAAGCGCGCGGGAACGCTCAGCTCCAGCACCACATTCCGGCAGGCCACAACCCGCGAATTGACTGGGTGGTGGAACTCGTCGTCGCGCAGCCGCAGCTCGAGCTGGTTCGCCTCGACGGCCGGCGTCGACGCTGCCTTCGCGACCTCGAGGGGGCCGCCCAAGGCTCTGATTGCCCTTCTCGGGTTCTCGACCTTGAGCGGCAGCTCGACGCTCATGACCGGCGGCAAGCGCCCGTTGGTGAGAACGGCCTCCATCCCTGTTTGCGCGTCAACGTCCCGCGTGTGTTTACGGGAGTGGACGAGTAACCTAGCCCAGGCGGTCAACGGCAGTGTCGTTAATAACAATCACAATATTGATTTAGAATGCACAAGCGCCGTCGGGCTGCCAAGCAGAAGGGACCTCTAGGGGCCCTTTTGGGAACTTCACACTCTCGGGGAACGTAATTAGGATTTTACATCCGAGCGTTGTGCTTGGTATAGAAGTAAGACGTAAGTAAGAAAGTAAAATATGCTCCGAGCTTAGATTCGTCTCCGGAAGCGTCGGCGGTCGAGATATTCGAAAGTCAGGCGCCCGTTCTCCCAGTACGTGTGCACGTACTTCAAGGGATGCGAATAACTGTACCTCGCGCGGGGCCGGCACACTCGCTTGCGCCGCCGCCTCACGAAGGAGTCCTCGTCGTCGTCGTCGTCGTCCTCAACAGCAGGGCGCCGCCTGTTATCCAGAGCCTCGAGAGCCGCGGCAAGGTCGTCGTCGACATCCATTTCGCCGAGAACAGTGTGAGTTCCAGGAAGCGTGAACCTGCATACCCTATTTCCGTGCTCGTCTATCGCCAAGTGGCGGTCGACCTCGATCAATTCGCTGTGCGGAGCTTCTGTTTGTGCCTGAGTAGGTTGGCCTAGTCCCGTGCCGTGGCCATCGAGCGCCCGGCTGTATGCCTCGAGCTCCTGATTGTACGCCTCTAGCTCGCGGTTGTAGTCATTGAGCTCCCGGCTGAACTCACTGAGCTCCCTGCTGAACTGGTTGAGAAGGGGACTGTGCTCATTAAAGCCCTGGCTACGGCGATTTAGGGCCTGACTATGCCCATTAATTCCCCGTATCTCGCCATCTGGCGCCCGCCGCTGTTCATTGAGCGCCCGTCTCCGCGCCTGTTGTGCCTGGCTCTGCTCGAGCAGCGCCGGGTCCGGTACATTCAGGGCCTGGCTGCGCGAGGCCTCTAAGAGTGAAGCCTCCCTCAAAGTTTCGCGCAGAGATCTGCGTCGAGGGGGTCTGAAAATATTTTGTGGGCGCCGTCGCGACGACGCTCCGTAAAAAGTACCCCCTTGCCTTGGCACAGAAGCTCTCCGCGGCAACCTTCTGCGTACGTGCGGCCCGGGAGCCCGCGCAGAAGCTTCCGTGGCCAAACCTCCGTGCTCATGCGAACCTGGAATTTGTGAAGAAGCCCGCAGAGGTGACGCCTCGTACCCATTGGGCTCAATGACCGCCGAAAGCGCTATCAGAGGCGTCACTCCGTGCTCACTCGACTCAGGAATCGGTGCAGAAGCTCTCAGCAGCGATTCTTCATGCTCGGGCGATCCTGGTCCCAGTTCAGCAGTCTCCAACAGCCCGGCCGGATTGTTGTTGCGAGGCGGAGTGGCCGTGATGGGTGTACTTGGCGAGATTGACGCAGCCATTGCAACCGTTAACGCCTCACGATACCGCTCTCGGAATTGCTGGTAGCAGCTGAGAGTGTTCTGCAATCGCTTTGGCCGGTGTCTGCGGTTTTGAAGTCGCGCGCGAGAGAAGATTCCCTTGATGATTAGCTTGCGCCACAAATTGGATATGAGTTGTTCAACAAGCTGGTCCATCTGCATCGGCGCTTGTGGGACGCTCCAGGACTCGAGGGCACAGCCAGCGGCACAAGCAGCGCATGACTGAGGCGCAGCGAATTGTGGTTGTAGCGTAGGGTCGCTATCGGGCCTGATGTGGTCGACCGGCACTTCAGAGGGCTCCCTCGGGGCTAGTTGCGGAGTGACAAGCACCGTGGTTCCCGGGAGCGTCACTATAACCAGACTATTACCGGGGTGCACGACGCCCGAACAATGTGGGTCTGAGTTGGTGGCGCTGGGCTGCGTAGTGACGAGCAGCACCGAGTTGGGTCGCGCGACGACATAGAGCGTAGTGTTGGGCTCTGAGGTGATTAGCAGCGTTGTGCCCGGCTGCGCCACGGCAAGACGCAGGTTGTCCACTGGCGCAGGACCCTGAGCAGCGACCGGCTGAGGGAGCCGCATCTTGATCACCAGCGTAGTACTCGGCCGCACGCGCGGTGTCTGCGACTGAGACTGCGATTGTAACTGCAACTGCCGCAACTGCGGTCTCGGCCCTGAAGGGCCACCACTCCGAGCTGGCGCGCTGTTGGGCGCGCTGTTTGGCGCGCCATTGGGCCCTGTAAAGCGGAACGAGGGCTGGAAAAGCGGTTGAGGCACTGGATGGGGGTGAACCTCTGCTTGCTGGCGGCGTAACTCATTCACGTAGGCCTCCGTGCGCGGACCTGGTATGGCAACAAGCCTATCTGCCGGCACGAAAATCACTAATGAAGGTTGAGGCACGAGCGAAGGCGGCCCAGTCGACTGAGGACCGCGCGGTGGGTGACTAGCACTTTCAGGGCGACTCACATCAACTGCACTCAAGCGTGAACTAAGGCTCGAAGTGCGCGAAGCACTGTTGTGCGGGGCCGAAGTGCTCGACTGGGCCATGCGCGACTGCGATGACGGGCCGCTCGACAGAATGGACTGCGAGAACAATGAGAGCACATTCACCGACGTATCGAAGCGCGGTGCTGGGTGAGCGGGCTCGGCATCGACTCTTCGAAGAGGCTCTGCCTGTGGGTCGTCGAGGCGCAGCGCGCGCAGCAGAGGCTCTGAGGACATGGGCCCCGGCGACGCGAACGGCGAGTCGAGCCGCGGCAGACGGTCGGCAGCCGGGAAGAACGAGTCAGGCGTTACGTCGCGCGCTTGTGTCGTGCGGGCGGGGCTTGGGGCGCCAAGGAATTCCACTGCAGCATCAAAGTCCGTAGTGGGCACAGCAGCAGCAGCTGCTGGGCCGCGAGGCTCGCGCGAGGCGCGCAGGTGATCGAAGAGGACCGCCGGGCCGAGAGACGCGTGCGTGGCCCGCGGCTGGTCATCGGGCTCTAAAATGCCCAAGTCCGAGAGCGATGCCGGATCCGAGCTGCGCAGGCCGCGAGCGAGCGACGGGTCCGCGAGGCCGGGGTCCTGCGGGTCGAACTGTAACGGGCGCTGATGCTCGGGGAACAGACGCGAGATGTGCTCGGGGACGCTCAGAGGCTCCGAGTCCGGCGGGTAGCCGATTTGCGAGCCCAGAGTGAGACAGAGGCCCAGATCGGTCCCGAAGTTCATGTACTCGCTTCCCTGCTGGTAGCGGCTCTCGACGTCGACCGCGATGGACTCTGGGCTCGGCACGGAGGTTGGGCTGCCCGGAAGGCCCGCGTTTGCCTGCGTGCCTGTTGGGGAGCTTGGGCCGCCAAAAGCATCTGGATTCTCTTCGGACTCGCGTGAGGAATTGGGCCCGCTAGAAGCGCCCGCAATTGTGGCTGGAATTGAGGCCGAGCCGCCAGAAACCCACGGGTTCGCCTGGGGATTCGGTACAGAGGTAGGACCACCAGAGCCACCCACATTCGGCTGCGGACCTGCGGCAGAACTAGCGGGGCCTGCTAGCCACGCGCCCGCATCAATTGGCTCTGAACTCGCGGCAAACCCAGGGTCACCATAGGAGCTCGCATTTGATTCTGGGGTCGGTGCAAAGGTAGGGCCGCCAGAAGAGCCTGCAGTTGCCGCTGGGGTCGGTGAAAAGGCAGGGCCGCTAGAAGGGCCTGTAGATGCCGCTGGGCTCGGTGCAAAGGCAGGGTCATCAGAAGAGCCTGTGATCGTTCCTGGGTTTGGTGCAAAACTGGGACTCTCAGGGCCACCACAAGCACGCGCGTCTTCTTCGGACTGCGCTGCGGAGGCAGGGTCACCAGAAGAGCCCATGACAGTCTGCGCGTCTGGCGCAAAGCCAGGACCTCCACGTGGCTGCCCGGCCAGAGAGACCTGAGGCCGCTGAGGCCCGCTTTGGAGGCCGCCCAGCGAAGCCTGACTGCTCTGCTGTGGGCCGCTGGAGTGGCTGGCCAGTGCGTCGCCAGCCGTGGGAAGAGCAGCACCATCAAACTCGGCACTAGGCGCGCAGAGAGGCTCGTTGGCGCACTGAATGCTGTCCGCGCACCGATCTGCGCCATCTGCCGACGTGCGAGAGCTAGCAGCGTCCCAGAAGTCCTCGTCGCTGACAGCCGGAGAGAGCGGAACGTCAGCACGGTGCGCCAAGAGTGCTGGCGGGCTATTGCCGGGCTCAGACAGCTGCAGCTCGGCCAGCTCGGGCAGGCGACGGAGCGGCGGGAGCTGCAGCGGGCTTGCGTGCCGTGGTGACGGCGGCTGGGGCGCCAATTCGGCGCTGACGGGCGCGCCAGCGTTGCAATTGTTCGGTAACTCGCTGCTTACAGCTGGGGCTTGCGGGATTGCTGGAGGAGTCAAGCCGGGAGCCGGCGGCGACGAGGCGGCGGCGGCGCCGTCGGCGGGGAGCTCATTGGAAACTCCGGTGAACATGTCGGCTAGCTGCTGCAGTGTGCAATGTCTTTGTTCGGGGGGCAAAGCGAAGGCCACGAGTGCGAATGCTTCGGCTTCCTCTCTCCTGGCGCCGAGTCTAATTAAGCCCAGGATGGTGTCCTGCATATTTACGGCAGACGGCATGTGAGACCCTGGAGAAATGTGAAACAATTTCTGCAAGGGAGACAAAGAGTTAGACGCCGCCAAAAATGAGGCCTGCGCGCGCTGGTTAGGAGCTGCAAAAAGACTACGGATGGCGCTAGTTATAGAAAGTCGGTATATGTGATGGCATAAGCTGGGAATGCGCTGTCCGTTTGCTTCCAATTGCATGTAAATGCAGCTTATCGAGCGTGGATTCGTAACGGCATCCCTGCCACGGATCTCTCTCATCTTTGCTTAGTGTCGCGCATGCATGCCCTGGGGGTACCTGTGGGCACCTAGCCATGGCCACGGTGGGGCCCCACAGAGGGCCGCCAGACGGCGAGAAGAAGGCACAGCGCGGCGGTTGGAATTCGCAGGAGCAGTAGCACGGCACAGGGTCTGCGGGTGCACCGTTGAATGCTGCTCACTCTCAGCGTTACTGGCACGAAGCCAGGGCCGCGGCCATCTGCAAGGCCGCAGCCCGTTCCCTAATTATTAAGGGTAGGGCAGGATGTGAGACTTAGGTGATAAGTGGGTGCATGGGTTGATAGTGGGAAAAGGGTTTAGACGCACGCCCCAGTGCGTGAATATTCGCGACCGGAGGCCAGCACCGGCGTATTTCTGGAGTCGTGCGGACGCAAATGGAGGGTTGCGCCGGATTTGCAGAACCTAGTCGTCGACAGAGAGCCGCTTTCCGGGCGTCGCAGCGCCGCCCTGCTTTTCCCGCGTCGTCTCGTTCTCGGCCTCCAGATCCGCGTCCTCCACAGGCCCCATAGGCGACTCGCCTATGGCGTGACTGGGCGCATGTGGACCTGCTGACAGCTCGGCATCGGGTTCGGGCTCGCCGCTCTTGACCTTGAGCCAGGCAATGTCCAGCTCGTATGGCCCGTACTGGCCATCGACAAGGCCAATGCCGACGCTGCGCACATGCTCGGTATCGAGCCGCTGCTGGTGCTGGATGACACCGCCGTTCGTCAGAATGAAATTCGCAAACGACACATTCACCGTCTCCCACTCGCCGGGCGTCTTCAGAAATAGCCGGTGCTGATACAGATCCGTAGGGTAAGGCGTGTCAGCCTGGATGTTGATGAAATATTTGCGGTGGTCGCCTCGCACGCGCAGCGCCAGCTGGTTGAAAGTCGACCAATCGTGGAACTCGGAGCCGCCGAGCCCGAACAGCGGCGGCGTCACGTCCTTTGTGCGGAACATGGCGTAACCCAGCCGAATCACGTCCGGCCGATCCTCGGGAAGGTCCAGGCTGATGTCGCCTTTGAACCGCGCAAACGGCTGCTGCGAGTCCGCGTCATGCACGTCGAGGCTGACGGTGCTGAAGCCGCCAAGGTCCTCGTCGCTGCGCGTAATCAGGTTCTTCAGGCCCAGCTCGGGGCGCTTGAAGTCCACGACAAACTTCTCCTTGACGCGCGGCGCAAGATTGGGCCGCAGAAACCGCTTGAACATGGCCCTCTTAGCTTCTGCTCTGCGTAAACTGCTGCTTTGCGCTACGCTCGGCCTGTCTGCCAAATCCACGCGCGCCCGCTGAGCAAATCACAGCCTGTCACGTGGCCCTCTCGGGCAGCAGCAGGTTCGCCGCGATGCCCACATCAGCAGGGCGTGCTGGGTGAGGGGATTCGTGCATTATCAGCCGGCTATTCTTACTATTTTGAAAGAAGTGTGAAGCGAGCGGAACGACGAGATGCCGCACGCGCGCACTTCTGCACATGCGCTGGCGCTGCACACCCTTGCGGCTTTGCAATTGACTTTGCAATTGACTTTGTAGCTTTGCAATTGATTTTGCAATTGACTTTGTAGCTTTGCAATTGGACTTGCAGCTTTGCAATTGATTTTGCAATTGACTTTGTAGCTTTGCAATTGACCTTGCAGCTTTGCAATTGACTTTGCAATTGACTTTGTGGCTTTGCAATTGGCCTTGCAATTGACCTTGCAGCTTTGCAATTGACCTTGCGGCTTTGCAGTTGACCTTGCCAAAGCCTGAATGGCACAGTGACCGCCGCGAGCCTAATGTGGTATACTATTCAAAGTACAGGGCTGGAGCGTGGCTTTAGAGGGCTACAATAAATAATAGAACTTCCCAGTTCGGGATACATAGCTAACGTGTGTGATGCGCCGTGTAGTAAAGTAGGTGGATCGAATGAGGACAGCACGCGCTGGCCTCGCATTGAGACCAAAGTTTCGCTCTGTCTAGTGTGTAATGAACGAACCAGAATGGCCGGATGATACCGTACCACAGTACAAGACAGAGAACCCATACGACACACACATTCAGGAGGCGAGCAAGTCCCGCGCGAGCGCGCAGGTCGAGGACATCGCCGCACTGCAACCGAAATGGACGGACACCATCTGGATTGCCATCTTCTTCATTGTCATATCCGGGTTTATTGTGATAGCTGGCGTGGACCTCGCCGACTACTCGAAGACGCAATGCTTCCGCAACCATTTCGGCGACCCGCGCGTCGTGTTTTTTGAGCCGCAGATCCTCGCCGTGTTCGGCGGCTGCATTCTCGCCGCCATTGTGATCTCGGCCCTCTACTACAGCATTGCCGCCGTGTTCACGCGTAAGTTCATTGTCGTCTCCATGTTCCTGCAGATGCTTGTGTCGCTGGGGTCGGCCATTTTCTACCTAGCGCAGTGCCGGTGGCTGACTGGGGCCTTCAACGTCGCCTGGGCGCTTTGCAGCGCACTGCTGTACTGGTTCCTGCAATCACACATCAAGAGTGCCACCGCGCAGCTGCAGATCGTGATGAAGGTTGCCGAGAAGAACCCAACGGCGCTCATCATCAGTGTTCTCGGCGCGCTGTTCTCGGCTGCCTGGTGCATTCTCGTCACGACAGTGACCCTGGCCGGGTTCGCAAAGGCTATTACTGCCGACTGCTCGGCGCGGGCCAAGCTGCGACCGGAGTCTGAGTTTCTGGGGCTGCTCATCTACCTTGCCGTTGCGAACTACATGATGTCGGAGACAATAAAGGCGATTGTCCGCGTCGGGATCTGCCAGAGCTACGGGTTTTGGTACTATGGCACGCTTCGCGTGAGCCGTGTGTCGAGCAATGGCACCCACGAGCTCGAGATTGCCGATCCCGACGAGGTGAGCATGGCTGCGCTGACTTGGAACGGCATTGGCTGGGCGCTCACATACTCGCTGGGGTCGCTCTGCTTTGCCGGATTCTGGCTGGCCGTGGCAAAGGTGTTGGCGCAGGTGCTTGCGGCAGTCTCGCAGCTCGTGCTCGCGCGCTCGGCTGAGGGCGAGCCCGGCGACGTGTCTGTGATCATCATAGCCTGGGTGTTCAGCAACTGCATCTCGCTCGTGGACTCTGCGCTCGCGCACTTCACGAACTACGTGATTATCCACATCGGCGTGTACAACCAGTCGTACATCCAGGGCGCGCAGAGCACGATTGCAATGATCAAAGCCGAGGGAATGCAGGCGCTCGTGAACGACTGTCTGGCCGGAGGAACGCTTACGTTCGGGTCGTGGTGCGTGGGGACGCTGGCGGCGCTGCTGTGCTACTGCTACATGCGATGGCTCGTTCCGTACCCGATTGAGGGCGTGTTTTTTGTGTCGTCGTACGTGACGATCATTGGCGTGCAGATTTCCAGCATTTTCACCACGGGCATCTCCAGCGGCGTGCAAACGCTATTCGTGGCATCCTCTCATGACCCGCACACGTTGCAGTACCGGCACCCGCACATATATGAGCAGATTCGGCAGAGCAGGCGCGGTGAGGCTTGATGCAGCATGGCATAGCGGAGGCTAGAGAGTAGATTCCTCATTGTCCGGCGCTTCGGTGCTCAGCGAATGCGATAGAAAGGACGCAACTGACTTATCGGAGACAGCGCCAAAGCTATCAGCTTGAGATACTGGCCATGTACACTGCTCAGCGAGCGCTATTTAAAAAGACGCGAGTGACTTATCGGAGACAACTGCTGCTATCAGCCTGAGACGCTGGCAATTTACACTCTTCGCGGTGGGGGTGGCAGAAAGAAGACAGCATCAGGAGCGCTGGCGAGAAGACAAAGTTCAGGTTTGAGGCAGCAACTATGCACACCCACCTTTGAGCTCGAGATGCTATCTCGTCGTTTAAAAGAGAAAGTCGAGACAGTTGTAAGGCCGCCCGGCTCGATACAGCCACCAGCGTGGGCATTAGATTATGTATTATGTTTCTTGCAGTGGCAATGCAAGAGCAGTTCTAACAAAATTAAGCTGAGCGTGACTTTGAGGTAGCAAGGATGCGATCCGAGCCGTGCAGCATCCATGGATCTAATTAGCAGCGTAGGAATTACAATGTCAACCGCCGCAGGTCAGCTAGGTCGCCGAAATCTCCAGCGACACGGGGTTCTTCTCGAACCGCACGCTCTTGCGGCGCTCGCGCTTCATTAACGGGTCTGCGTTGTCCGTGGGCGACTGCGGCGGGGTATTAGAGTTCTTGAGCACAGACTTCGGGGGATTCAGCTTGAGATCGATGTCGCGCTTACATCGCCCGCAGGCGCAGATGAAGCCCCAATTAATGCGCAGCGTGCTCTGGCGCTCGTCGACGTGCAGGGCCGGATTCACGTAGGTGGTGGTGAGCTCCTGGCCAGCGGCGATGTCCGTGGCCGCAACAACGTCGATCCCGTCGGCAGGGTTGCGGAAGTTGACCTTGACGTTTGGCTCGCAGCTGTGGTTCAGATTCGAGTGCGTTTCGAAGATGCAGCCCTGCAGATTATTGATGTTGACCATGCCGATGCCCTCCATGTACTCGTCGTAGGAGAGCTGGTAGAGCGGCTTGACGGCCTCGGCAAGCAGCTCGTGGCCCCGCTTCCACATCTGCTCGTGGTGCTCGAACTCGAGCGAGGCCGGCTCGGAGACGGCCTGCTGGCGGAAGTCCTGGCGCACGCGGGCCATGCCGGCCATGGCGCGCCCATAGGGCGACTGGGCGCCCTGCTTGATCTGGTAGAGCAGCGCCACGGCAAACAGGTAGCCGCCCTGCCAGTCGTGCTCGAGGCAGAACTGCTCGTAGACCTTCCAGCGCGGGCACGAGATGTGCGGGCGGAACGAGCGCTGCACGTTGTGGTAGGTGTCTGCGTGGGCAATGTCGAGGCGCTTGCAGTTGTTGGAGCACCAGTTCGCCGTGCAGTTGATGCACTTCACGCCGGCGAGCCGCTGCAGGTCGCCGTCGGCGGTCGTGCGCAGCGTTGCCGCGCAGAACGCGCAGCAGCGGCCCGTGCGCATGAGCCGCAGCATCTCGACGCGCGCCGCCTGCACGAGCGGCGCCTCCTCCCACAGCCGCTCGCCCTTGCGGAACGTCTTTGTCGCAAACAGGGCCTTGCCGCGCGACTTCGTCTGCTGCATGCGCACGCCCGGCGGGAAGCGGCTCTGCGCGACGGGGCCCGACTTCGTCTCCTTCACAAACGTGAACAGCTGCTTGTTCGGCTGCAGATTGAACTCCTTGAGCGCCGCCTTCATGCGCTTCTCCGACAGCACCCAGCGCGCGTCGGCCTTTTCTTGCTTCACGCGCGCCAGCAGCTTGTTGTAGCTCAGCGACTCCGCCGCAGGGTCCTCCTTCCATATTCCGATGATGGTCGCCACGATCTCCCGCGTCCCCGGGCTATACTCGTCCGGCATCTTTTCCTGCCGCTCCGCAATGCTATCCGGCCCGCAATCGATTTGCCGAGCTTGAGGTGAATATAATTCACTGACCTTGCCTGCTGCCCCAGCCTGACTCTTAGTCGCGCGAGCATCCCCCCCGCGGTGCGGCTCTGCGCCCGCGCACCACCCGCGCCAGCCGGCGCAATTGGCTCTTTTCCAGCAGCGCAATGGCCGCACAGCGCGCAAGGTGGCCCGGCGTGCTTGCTGTGGCAGCGACTGCTGCCGGCGCGTACGCCGGCGCGTCGTACTATTCCGGCACAATCAGCTACGCGCCGCTGCGCTCGAGCGAGTGGGTGCGCCGCCGCATGGCCGCCACCGAGCGCGTGCGCAGCCTGCTCCACGACGCCGACTTCGCGCCCGTCGAGGGCCTGCCGCTCGCGGCGCCGCTGGCTCCGGGCCGCGACGGCGCCATCAGCAAGACCATGCTTGGCTTCCGCGACCGCCGCGACCCGCGCCACACCGTCACGTTCGTGCACTGCGGGCCCTTCACATGCGGCTTCCCGTTTCTCGTGCACGGCGGCGTGCTTGGCTCGCTGCTGTACCAATCCGTGCATCTGGCCCGGCAGGTCCCGGACGACCAGCACCTGGGCGGCACCCTGAGCATCAAATACCGCAGGCCGACGCTCATCGACCAGGTCCTTTGCATCGAGACTCAAGCCGAGGACGGCGCTCTGAGGTCCGTCATCTCCTCTGCGCGCTCGGGCCACAAGCTTGTGGAGGGCGTCTACGTAGACTCATGACGCGGGCTCGCCGAGTCCCAGCAAGCGCCAACCTCAGACGCATGGAGCCTCTGAGACGCGCCTGGTAGCTGTTCTCAACGCGGCCTTATCACGAGGAAGCTGGTTCTACGTCGTGGAGCTTGTGCCATCATCGTGCGCCACGCCGCTGTATAGTATTATGATAGAGTTCAGATGACGTGCTACGCGAGAATAAGCAATATTGACCTAGCAGTTTTATGGCTGCGGCCGCGACGTCGAGCCGCCCCAACACATGCATCTACGCCTGCGCCTGCGACTCCGTTATTAAATATTGGCAACATCACAATGCAGGGCCTGTCCACGTAGCGCAGACGACACCTTAAAGTTCAGCACAGCAACTTCTATGTGGCTTGACACGCCAGAGAACTGGCAGAAGACAAGCGTGACGGTGCACCTGTATTCGTGCATCTACTCCCCTGTGTGTATTCGTGCATCTACTCCCCGGTGTGTATTCGTGCAATTACTCCCCTGCCAAGCAATCTTTTTCTCTTCGCGGCTCAATGCGCCACTAATGCGTCTTCCAAAATGATCACGTAGCACTACACTGGTATTTTCTCCGTGCATATACTCACCTATCTACAAATAATTCACCGCGGCGTGATGTTCCGCTCCACGTACGCAAGCACAAACAGCTTCATCTCGCGCCCAATGCCCCGGAACCGTCGCGACGACATGTACTGGAACACGCGCTGCGCAAATTGCATCGTCTCCTCGTCACTCACCGTGCCCGGCGGCAGCGTCGACAGCACTTGCTGCAGCCACGAGATCGAAGACACCGGCGCCATGCGGAACGCAAAGTCAACGAGGTGCTCCGCCATGATCTCGAAGCTCGGGTCGTCCTTCACCAGAAACCAGTAGAACAATGCGTGTACAATCCGGTACCCATGCTTCTCAATGCTGGCCCGAATGTGCTCAGGAATCTGCGCCTCGTGCGGCGCCAGCGGCGTCGTGTCCGACACGTACCCCGCAACGTCGTCGTACATGTGGCTCACGGCCTTCAGGGCCTCCGTGTCCCAGCTCAAGTTCAGCACCTGGATGCTCAGCTGCACGGCAGCATCAAACATGTCCGCGAAAAAAAGCACAGGGTAGTATATGACCAGGTCGCACAGAAAGTGGAACCCATGGTGCACGACGTCCGAAATCACCGTGCGCTGCTCCACGATGCCACCTTCCTGCTTCAGAAGCTCAATCGTGTCGCTCGTGAACAGGGCCTTTGCCATTGATTCAGCAAATGTCCACACATCAGCAAGCAGCGGCTGAACGTCCACGCCCTCGCCGAACTCTTGCCGGTCATTGAACACTTGCACCACGGCGCTGCTCAGCTCAAATAGCACGGGTGACGTCGTCGATTGCGCACTGCTCACGGCAACAGCAGCCTCAAGCAGCGGCCGCAGGTCACTCGACAGCGTTGGACCGCCGTTGAACACGGCATGGATATAGTATCGCGATATGCTTTCTAGCAGGGCGCTGCTCTTCGCGCCATACTTGGCCAGCATATGTGTAAGGAGCTCGTGGTGCTTTTTGATCTCGTCAATGAGCGGATGCCCCGCCGCATCGCCCTCGGCCGAGTTCACCATGGCGATGAGACTGCCCAGCGCCTGGATATCGGTGGCAACTTGCTTCTCATTCTCTGATGCAGTCGCGGCGTCACTCGCACCGACTGCCTCGGCCCGCACAAGCTCCTGGGCGCGCGCCATTATGGGCCCGAATACAGTCTCCAGCATGGGGGCCATTTTCTCGGACGGCAGCTGGTCAATTATGGCACCCAGGCCATCGCTGTACTTACACATGGACTCCAAGTCTGCTTTGCCGGACAGGCTGTTGAAGAACTCGACGAGCTGCGGCAGAAACGCAACCATACCGGAGGCTCCGTCCGTGCTGAGATACAAGAATGCGTGAGCAGCCGCGCGACGCACCTCGTCGAACGGCGAGTAAACAGAGCCAATGATGTACTTGAGCTCGAACTCAAGGTATTGAGGGTGGCCTGCCGTCCACTGCGAGTAGCGGCCAAGCACCATGAGGGCCGCATGCTGCACGGGCTGCTCTGTGGAGTGCGGCAGGTGCGCAAACAGGTCGTAAATTTTTGGCATCCATGTGTTCTCGGCCATGGGGATAGTACGAGCGATGGCGCGAACCGAGAAGAGCACGGCCTCGACGGGCTGCCAGCGCGGCGTGTTCTGGTCGGCGAGCTCGAACAGACGCTTGTAGCACCACTCAAGCGCGTTTGTGTGACCTGCAATGGAGCTGCAGATTTTGAGAAGGTCGCCAATGTCGTAGCGGAAGTCGCGGAATGTCTCTTCCTCCTCGAGATTCCCATTGAACGAGTCCGGGAACTCGAGCAGCCGCGTGAACGCGGCAAACAGCTGCAGAAAAATCTCTACGAACGGCTCGCGCGGCAGCGGATTGCGCGGGCTCGGCGCGCCTGGTAATGGCTCGCCCAGCATGGTGCGGATGCGGTCGAAGAACGTGAAGGTGTACTCAACCACCTCGAGGTCCATGTGCGAAACAAGCAGGCATTGAGCCAGCGCGTGCAGCAGGGGCATGAAGTTCTGCGGGTCGCGGCTAATAAGGGTGTGCCAGCAGGCCGCGGCCTCGCTGAACAAGCGCGTGAAGTCGCTGTGCAGCTCGTCGTCGTCCTCGTACTGCGGCGCATACACGGGCGGCAGGGCCATGAGCTTCGGGTAGATGACCTTGATGGCCGCCTGGACGACGGGCTCGTGTACGTCGGTGGTCTCGTCGAGCACGACGCAGATGCAGTCCACGGCGGCGCTGCGCGAGTCCTCGACGCTGAGCGAGTCGAACATCCATGTCAGGAAGGGCGACTCGACGATCTCGGCGAGCTCGACCTCGCTGAGCCAGGGCTTGACCGCCTCGAAGAACAGCGTCTGTGTGCTGCTGTTCTCGACCATGATCTCGGCGCGCGACAGCATGAAGTTGAGCACGAGCGGCGCGCTGTTCTGCACGAGCGTTGTCGACCGTTGCAGGCGCAGGGCCGGGTCGACGAGCGACGCGCGGTTGGCACTGAACTCTTCGGGAAGAACCTTGAGAAACTCGAACAGCAGCGGCACCATTTCGCGGCTGTCGAAGCGGGTCATGAGCTCCTCAATGGGCTGGTCCCACTCAGCGACCTGCATGGCAAAAGCGGCCAGCGCGATGCACAGCTGGACGCCAACAACCGACAGGAGCTGCGCGTTCTTCTCGAGCAGCACAAGCACCTGGTCCTTGAGGTGCAGGCGCGCGTCGCGCGGGACCTGGTGCAGGTCGTAGGCGATCTTGTTGCGCAGGGTCTGGGCGCAGAAGATCTTGAGGGCACGCGAGTACTCGTCCTGGGCCAGAATCTCGTTCACGACGTCCCAGGCGGCGCTGCTGCGCTGGAAGTCCTGCAGCCATGTGTTGTACTCTTGGCGACGGCCAGCGTCGCTCTGGAGGCCGTCCAGGGCGGTCACGAGCGTTGCCACAGACATCTCGGCAGTAGTCCACAGCAGGGCGCACGTGTATGATGCTGCTAGCGGGCGAGAAGCGTCGTGGCAGCCTCAATAGTACAGGCGCTGAAGATTGTACACAACAGAGCGACTTCGGGGTTCGGTTCAGGGCAGGGGTTCCAGGCCACACAAACATGAAACGGCTCGCGTTTGGCCACAAAGCAGTGGTGCGGGGCGTAGAAGCATCTTATTTTTTATAAACAAGAATGACGAGAAGCTGAGGTCGTGTGCTTTTGCTGGATCAAAAGTGCGCGAATACTTTGGTTGCTTTGCTGGCCACTGGTGGAGCGTATTTCAGACGTGCGATAGCGCTCACGAGCGATTGGCCTGACGCCTCGCCTTGTGCTGAAGCTTTTTTTATTGAAGCCTAACTATTGGAGCCGTCTACTAGAGCCTATCTATTGAAGCGTGTTCACTCGAGCCTTTGTGTTGAAGGTTAACTATTAAAACATTGCAAATGAAGCCTCTCTACAGAAGCCTAAGCCTGTTCATTGTAAACCATCTATTGCAGCCCATGTATTGCAGCCTGCCCTTCGTACGCTATCGATTGCAACATGTGTAGCAGCCCATGTATACCTTCTTTGCTTGCCAGCCTCGGAATTAATTTGTAACTACCAGCATATTATTTACATCGCAAGGGCCCGATTGCAATCCCTCGGTAGCGCTCCTGTAACTGCTATTCTCCACTATGCACACACTCTACTGGCACTGAAGCCCCGCCGCAAATACGCATCCGCAGCCCAACAACCCCGGCCAAACCCAGGCAGGACGTGACAAATTGGTGCCGCGAACCCCGAACGCTGCAGGCGAAAAAATTGGCGCGCTAATTTAATTAGTTGCGCGCTAGAGGCCCATCATGAAAACATTACTTCCCTTTAAAAAGTCTTAATCTTGTGCACTAAGAGCTCAGAGCAGTTCAGATAAATTAATATATGCGGCAACGGATAGTTCCTTTTTACACGAATCAAAGTAAAAGCAACCCTTTACTCCTCGTCGGCGGCCTCCTCACCGCCGGCCTCAGCGGCACGCTTCGCGTTGCGGCGAGCAACGCGGCCCGGGCGGCCACCGCCGAAGGGCGAGCTCGGCGCGAAGTCGATGTGCTTCTGCGAGTCAAGGCGCACGAGGAAGCTGGGCACGTTCACGATCTGCTTGCCGACGGCAATGTGGCGCTGCGTGATGAGCACACGCGCGTGGTGGATAGAGCGGGCCAGGCCGAGCTTGAACACCTGGGTCTGGAGGCGGCGCTCCAGGAAGTCCTCGAAGGACAGGGCAAGAACGTAATCGAGCTTCATCTTGTCCTCCGTGAGCACGCCCGCGCGCACAAGCTTGCGGATAAGAGCGTTGCCCTCGAAGAGACGCTTGGGGTCCTTCTCGTCACGCGTGAGCAGATCACGCGCGGCACGGCGGATCTTCGACAGCTGCAGACCAAGGCGGTACAGCTCGCGCTTGTTGCGCAGGCCGTACTCACCGCACAGCTTCAGCTCGGCGTCGAGACGGCTGGCCTCGAAAGGACGCTTCGGCGTCGAGTAAGTCTTGGAGTGGGACCGGGAAACCGAGGGCATTGTTGTTCAACAGTCCAAGTCTTCTGGCTTCTAACAAACACGAGTCGGCTGCGTTTCGGCCCTTGGGAGGATCTGACGTGACCAGCGAGTGACTTTTTCAGATCTAGAGTCGGCTCTGCCCGGTCTACGGCTAGTGCGCCGCGGGGTTGGGAGCAGTCGCAGCCCTGGCGCCCTATCTCGCGTAAGCGCATTAAGCCCGCGGAGCCGGCTTAGCGCAAGCAGGTGCAACGCTGTGCAAAAGGGGCAGCGGTGCGCAATGCCAGCAATCCCCCCAACAAAGCTTTAGTATTTGGCATCAATTAGCTCTTTATTTAGGAAACGGCTGTTTTACTTAATTCTCGTACTTGCAGCACGTCCAGCAGCGCCGACTCAGCCTGCCGCGGCATTCTTGTGAGTGCCCAGCCTTAGGGCTCAGGGCCGCGTACCCCGTGACCGGCACGAGCCCAATCTGGCAGACCGCCTGCTGGCTGGCGCCCCTGCCCCGGCGGGCCCCGGCGTGGTGCGGCCTGTCATCAACAGTTCGGTGATTAATTTCACAGCCTAGAATTGCATTGTTGAACAATGGGTAAGAGTCGTGGACTTCGCAGTGGAACTCGTTATGCGTTCTCGCGCGACTTCAAGAAGCACGGTGTGATTCCTCTGTCGACCTACCTCAAGGTCTTCAAGGTCGGTGACATCGTCGACGTCGTGGCAAACTCTGCCGCGCCCAGCCTGCCCCACAAGTGGTACCACGGCAAGACCGGCGTTGTCTTCAACGTGACGAAGAGCGCTGTTGGTGTCATTATCCACAAGCCCGTGGGCAACCGCTACATTGAGAAGCGCATTGCTGTGCGCGTCGAGCACGTCCGTCACTCCAAGTGCCGTCTCGACTTCATCAACCGCGTCAAGGAGACCGCGGCCAAGAAGATCGAGGCTCGTGAGAAGGGCATCCGTGTGCCCCTGAAGCGCATTCCTGCCCAGCCCCGCGGTGCTCTGCAGATCAGCCTCAAGGACACGCCGGAGACGATTGCTCCCATTCCTTACGAGACTTATATCTAATTTGTTTATTGAAGTACCACCAAAAGTGAGCGCAAGCTTGAGTATTTAACACAACATTGTTTTTGGGCGCCGCGAAGGGCGAATTGCACACACCGCTTGCGAGTCAGTGCGGTTGGTTCACGAGCGCGGAGCGCCTTCACAACTGCGCGAGGCTCCTGGGCGGCACTACGCCGAGCAATCAGTGCACGGCATAGCCCCATATTGACACAAGGCCTCTAGCAGTATACAACATTGTGAGTTCAGGACAACATGAGTTTAGAACAACATGAGTTTAGAACAACATGAGTTTAGAACATTAGGACTTCAGAATGTTTTGACTTCAGAATATTAGGACTTCAGAACATCGTGAGTTTAGAACAACATGAGTTTAGAACAACATGAGTTTAGAACAACATGAGTTTAGAACAACAAGACTTAAGAAGGACTAGAGTCTAGAACAGCATGACTTCAGAACAGCATGACTTGAGAAGGACTAGAATTTAGAACACCTTGACTTAAGGAGGACTTGAGTTAGACATGAATTTGAGACATTGTGAGTATGAACCACTGTGAATTTAGAACGACTTGAGCTTGAAGGATTGTGAGCATTAAACAACATCGGCAATTCCCATCTGTATCCCGAGTCGCTCAATCTCAAGCAGGCCTCGGCGCAGCCTTCTGCCCTGGGCCTTTTCCCGCAGGCGACTTCACAAAGTGCGTATTAGTGGTTCTTGTGGCTGTTCGCTTAGGTACATAGAAACTACAACTCGCACACGAAAACCTTCAACTCGATTCTAGCTTGGCAATTAGCAGCAGCATCGCAGATCACGCCCCCAGCCCTCTTCTCCGGCTCACGAAGCCCCCCACAAGCCGAAACAGCCCGAACGAGGCTTCGCGCACCACGACTTTCCGTGTGGGCCCCATTTATGTAACCCTAAACTGTGAAATTTCAGGCCCGCAATGCGAGAAGGGCCCCCCGTCCGAGAGGTTCTAGAGAGCGACGAGGGAGCGGCCGAGCGGTCCATTGAGAATGCGGTGCCACCGGCAAGGCATTTCAAGGTCGAGAAGGCGCCTGTGAACCCGTGGGTCCACTTCTTTGCCGGGGGCGCTGCTGGCATGGCTGGCGCCATTCTGACCAGCCCGCTCGACGTTGTGAAGACGCGTCTGCAGTCGGACTACCACAAAACGCTGAGCCCGTCCGCCAAGAAGGGCGGCTTTCTTCTCCAGCGCGGCGCGCGCCACGTCAGGGACACCTTCGGCATCATCAACAACGTGTACCAAACAGAGGGCCTGCGCGCATTGTACCGCGGCCTGGGGCCGAATCTGGCCGGCGTGGTGCCGGCGCGCTCGGTCAACTTTTTTACATACGGGCTTGTGAAGGACTTTCTGGCGCCGCGGTTCAACGACGCCGAGAAGACGAAGCCGCAGACGCACCTGCTTGCCGGCATCACGGCTGGCATGGTCACGTCGACGGTCACGAACCCGATCTGGCTCGTGAAGACGCGCTTGCAGCTCGACAAGTCGCGCAGCGAGAGCTCGGGCGGGCAGGCAAGCCGCATGTATCGCAACAGCTGGGACTGCTTCCAGAAGATTGTGCGCACAGAGGGCTTTTTTGCGCTGTACAGGGGTCTCACCGCGTCGTTTCTGGGCTCGTCGGAGAGCTCGATGCAGTGGGTGCTCTACGAGCAGATGCGCACGTTCATACGCCGGCGCCAGGAGCGGCGGCTCGACCGCGGGCATTTGCCGACGGCGTACCAAAAGTTCATGGACTGGTTTGCAACCAGCGGCGCCGCGGGCGCCGCCAAGTTCGCTGCGTCGCTCATCACGTACCCGCATGAGGTCGTGCGCACGCGCCTGCGGCAGGCTCCGCAAGAGAACGGCAAGCCTAAGTACACCGGTCTGATCCAGTGCTTCCGCCGCGTCGTCCAAGAGGAGGGCTTTGCATCGCTGTACGGCGGCCTCACGCCGCATCTGCTGCGGACCGTGCCCAACAGCATCATCATGTTCGGCACCTGGGACCTCATTGTGCGCCTTGTAGCTAGCAGCAACTCCCGCATTGTTGCCCTGGAGTAAGACGCTTCTTCTTCTTCTTTTTTTGTACATAGATCAGGCGCTCGATGCCTTTTCGTAATTCCTTCACCTTTGAGTCTCGAAGTCCAGCTTCTTCTTAACTCTCCACTTTCTGTATGTGCGCGCCAAGCTGCACTGCGATTCGCCTTCATAGTTTCCTAATTCTTGTATCTAGGTGGCATGCCGTAGCGAGCCCTTAACTGGCCCTCCCTTAGCGAGCCCTCAACAAGCCCACAAGGAGAGCCCTCTTCATTTTACAATTTCTGTATCTAGCAGGCAAGCTCTGTAGCGATTCCTCTGTATGGTTTCTTTCGTCTGTATCTCACAAACAAGCTGTAACGCGGGCAGCAAGCAACACGGCGCTAGACGTTGCACTTCGGCCTCGTTTCGCGCCTCCGCCTCATCATCGACGAAACTCGGCACCACTTTATGCCGGCCTCATGGTGCGTCTCAGAGCTAGCCGGAGCTTCCGCAAAGACGCCATTTTGTTTTGACTGCACATAGACGACGTTTGACGCTTTCTCCACGGTGACGTTCGACGACGTGTGGTGCTCGTTCTTTCTTTTCTTGCTAGTCGAGCTGCATACTGCGCCGTTTGCGGCCCTTGCGCGGCGACCCGCTCAGCGGTCGCAGGCGCTTCGGCACGCTGATCTCGTCGTCAAGCCCGGGCGGCGACGTCAGGGCCGCCGCGTTCAGCCTCGCCCCGGCCTGCGGCGTGCTCGTGCTCGCGCTGGCGCTCGTACTTGTGCTGCGCGTCTCCTTGTCGCGCGGTGGGGAAATGAAGCTGCCGCGCTCTACACTCAATTCAGAGGCGGTGTGCTGCGCGGACGGCGTTTCGTCTGCGGGCGCGAGCCGGCTCTGCGCTTCCACGAGTTGCGCATAGCTGGCTGTGATAGCTGTTCGGAAATCAGAGACCTCGAGCCGGCCCTCGAGCATTTCGGTGAGCACGTCGGACATTGGGTTCTCGGCCTCTGCGTCGTGCAGCACCGAGACGGCCGCGCGCGGACGCAGGCACCTGGCAGCGGCCCGCGGAGCGGCAAACACGTCGCCAAACTCGGTGTAGAGGGCGAGCCGAAACGGCTCGGGGTCCACGTCGACAAACTCGCCCGTGCAGAGCTGGGTTGAGGCGGCGTTCAGAAGCAGCCACTCGCAGTAGAGCCGGGCGTTCGGGTTCGCACGCGCGTCGTGCTCGAGGGCCTGGCACAGCACATAGCAGCTGCGAAAGTCGCCCTCGTTGTAGAAGAGGCGCGCCTCGAGGAGGGCGGCCTCGAGGACAAAGTTAGCGTAGCCCAGCTGCCGGGCGGCCGCGAGGCACTCGCCGATCCAGCAGCGAGCCTCAATGGCGTTCAGGGGGTCCTGCGACAGCACCAGCGCGCGAACGCCCGCGAGACGGAAGTAGATAGCGTGATGGCCGCGGGTCTCCTCGTCGGGCAGCTGCCGCACACACTCACCAGCATACACATAGGCAGCGTAGTGCTCGCGCGCGCCGAGCATGAGGCGCAGCTGCAGGGCCTGCTTTGCGCGGGCCTGGAACTTGTTGAGCGGAACGTCGTCGAGCTCCTCAAGCAGGTTGCGCGCAGCCTCGAAGTTGTGGGCGCGCACGTAGAGCCCGGCGAACAGCAGGCTGCGCGTGAACTGCACGCCCTCGTCGAAGCGCTGCGCGCTGGCGGCGTCGGCAAGCATGCAGGCGCCCTCGACGAGGTCGCCGAACTCGAAGCCGTGGCAGAACGCGAGGTCGGCCAGCAAGTGCGCCCTGAGCGACGCAACGCCGCTGCCCGACGCCGCTGCGCGCGCCAGGGCTGCGTGGCTGTGGGCGGCGAGCCGGCGCCCGAGGCGGAACCACATGATGGACAGCAGCAGGTGGAAAGTGCAGGTCTGGACGAGCGAGTTGCGCGCGTGCGCGTGCGACGCGTAGAGCTCGATCATCTGCAGGGCCGTGGCCAGCAGGAGCTCGGCGCGCGCGCCCGCGTCGAGCGCCTCGTTCATGTCGATGCTGGCGACCTCGGCGCGCTCGTCCGGCGAGGCGGCCGTCTGGCGCAGGTAGTCCTGGATCTGGCCGCGGCGCAGGTCGAGCTCGGGCGGCACGCGGGCCGTGCGCGCATTGAAGGCCAGCGTGTGGTGCAGCCAGCTGACCATGCCGCGCGTGTGGGCGTCGGCCGGCGGCGCCACGGCGTCGGCGCGCTTGCTCTCGCCGATGAGCCGGCGGCGCTCGCTGGCAAACGCCTGGCTCTGCGCCTGCAGCGCCGCGTCGACGTGCCCGAACGACTCGTAGATGACGGCGAGCTGCTGCGTGCAGGCCCGCGGCGCCCGCGTGTCCAGGGCGCGGTAGAAGCTGTCGAGCGTGGCCTCGACGTCGCGGTTCTCGAGATTCGCCATGGGGTCGAGCCGCCGCGTCTGCGCGCACGCCGCCGGACGCAGCACTGAGTCGCCAGACGGCAGCACTGAGTCGCCAGACTGCAACACTGAGTCGCCAGACCGCAACACTGAGTCTCCGGGCCCCAACAGCTGCTGCATGCTCTGAGCGGCCTGTTCGTGGCCCAGCGCGCGCGCGAATGGCGCGAACGCGGCTGCCAGGTTGCGCCAGACCGCAAGCACGGCAAACAGGTCGAGCGTGTCCAGCAGCGCCGCCTGGTCGCAGCACAGCGCGCCGACCAGCGAGCGCGGCTCGACCGCCAGGCCGCCGTCGAGCACGCGCCGCTGCACGGACTTCACGGCCGCCTCGAGCGCGTCCGTGCTCAGCAGCCGCAGGCCGAGCTCGGGCGCGTACGGCGCCAGCTCGGCGCGCGGCAGCGCGCGCAGCAGCTGCACAAGAAGCCCGGGCTCGCGGCGCGGGTCAGAAACGTGCGGCACGGCGCACGCCCAGAACGCCGGCGCGAGCTTCAGCTGCGGCAGGCGCTCGAAGCAGTCCACAAACAGGACGACGGCGAGCCGCGAGGGCGAGAGCTCCGCGATCCGCTGGCCGGCCGAGAGTGACATCTGCCGCGGCTGCTCAGACTACACGGGCGCTCGCTGAGAATGCTTTCGGGCCCGCTGCGTTGGACTCCGGCCGCGGGCGGTGTTTACAAATTACGTGAACCGCGCGCCGGCTGGGACGAACGCGAGGCCCGCGCACCGCCCGGTCCACACGGCTCCACCGAGGCCGCGACGACCTGCTGCGCGAGCCGCTGGCTAATTGCGTATTTGGGCGGGCGGCGCGAGCGCGTCGTGCGCGTGGAGCGTGCCACAGCGCCATGTCTAGATCGG
>JANIWL010000050.1:0-40688 GCA_030705075.1 Entelexis geochares | reverse complement strand
GCCCGTTCCTTCGCCCGAATCGTCCTCAAGCGGTCTGCTCATGACGGCCGGCTCGCGCGCGCGGACCTTGACGGGCCCGTACAGCGCGCCGGCCGCGCGCAGCAGCACGGCGCTCTTGGTCGGGCCGGCCTTGGCAAACGCTTTGCGCGCGTACGCAATGGCGCCCAGCACGTCGCCGTCGTCAACAAGCATGTGCTTGTACTGCAGCATCTGCAGGCGGAACTCGAGATCGATGCCGTGCCTCGCGAGCAGCGCGCGGTGCTGCCGGCACCACTTCAGGCCGCGGCCGTAGTCGCTGCGGCGCGCGACCGCCTCCACAAACTCGTTTTCCTCGGCAATGACGTCCCAGTCCACGAGCTCGCGCAGCTGCGGCTCGCGCTGCACGAGCGCCTGCAGCGTGCGCGGAAACCGGCCCGCGTCGGCCAGGTAGCTGGCCACAAGCGTCTGCAAGCACGCCTGCGTGGCCTGCGCCGTGTCGCCCCGCGCCAGCGCCGCGTCAATGGCGGCCGCCGTCTGCGCGCGCAGCTTCAGTGTGCGCGCGTGCCGCAGATGGTTGCGCCGGCACTCGGCCAGCTGCTGCTGCAGCTCCGAAAGCCGGCGGCGCAGATGTGCTGTCTGCGCGTCGCTCAATGCGCCCGGTGCACTGGCAAGCTCGGCGCGGATCTCCCTCAGCTCGTGGTCGACCTTCTGCCGCGCGTGCCGGAAGTTCAGATGCAGCGACTCGTAGGGCGCCTGTAGAAACGGTCGTTCGACGCTCATTGGCTTGTGCCGGGCCGGATTGCTGCGGAATGCCGGATGCCGCGGAAGCAGAGCTAGAGCGTGGGGGCTTCCCCCACAAAAGAGGCGGCTAATCCACCACCCCAGGCGTGTGTAGTAAGCGTATCCTGCCGCGCATGGGAGAGACGAAGTGAGTGGCTTTGGCGGGCTGGCGGGCTGGCGGGCTGGCGGCGCCGACGCGCTGCAGTTCGTCGCAGTCATAATCTATGTAAGTCTGTCACTTAAATGTACATTTTTGCTCTCTAGGACGTGTGCTCGAGTGCAGCCAGGACTGCCTTCGTGAACTCCTCCGTCGTGCTCGAGCCGCCAATGTCTGGCGTGGCGACCTTGCGCTCGGCAAGCACCTTGTGCACGGCGTCCGAGAGCGAGTTCGCGTGCGAGTTGAGGCCGACGTGCCGCAGCAGCATGGAGCTCGACAGCAGCAGCGCCGTCGGGTTCGCGATGTGCTTCTTCTCGATGTCGAGACCGACGTGGCGCGAGCCAGGCTCGAAAACAGCGTGCTCGCGGCCAATGCTCACACCGGGAACAACACCGGGACCGCCAACAAGGCCGGCGCCGATGTTGGACAAAATGTTGCCGTACAGGTTCGGCGTGACCAGCACCTGGTACTGCTGGCTGTTCGACACGGCCTGCATGGCGCAGTTGTCGACAATGACGCTATCGGTCTCGATGCCCGGGTACAGCTCCTCGCCGACGCGCACAACCGTGTTGCGGAACAGCCCGTCGCCCTTCTTCATGATGTTCGCCTTGTGCACGGCCGTCACACGCGTGAGACCGTTCGCCTTGGCGAAGTCGAACGCAAAACGCGCAAGGCGCTCGACCGTGGCCTCGCTTGTGATCTTCAGAGACTCAACAACGCCCGGCACGGGGTTCGTCTCGAGCCCGGAGTACTCGCCCTCCGTGTTCTCACGGATAACAACAAAGTCCACGTCCTGGTGGCGCGTGGAGACACCGGGGATGCTCTTGAACAGCGACACCGAAGCAAAGATGTCCAGGTCCTTGCGCATCTGCACGTTGAAGCTCGGGTGGCCCGAGCGCACAATCGGCGTGTATAGGATGCCCTTGAGGCCGACCTGCGTGCGCTTCAGCGAGCGGATCGCCTCGAAGTACTCGGCCGGAGGCTCCGACTGCTCGGTCTGGCCCGTCACATTGATCTCCTCAAAGTCGATGGGCACGCCCTGCGCCTTGAAAATGTCCTTCACACTCTGCGACACGGTCTTGCCAATACCGTCACCCGGAATCAGCGTGACCTCGGTGCGGCCACCGTAGCCGTCCAGGTGGACGTTGCGGACCTGGCCCAGCTGGCGCGCCTGGCGAAGGCAGAGGTTCTTCGTGGCAGAACGGAGCATCGTCGTGTGTAAAATGAAAGGTTCGATGAGGTTTGGGGTCCAGCTTAGGTGCCTGCGATGAATAATCTTCATTGGCCAGCGGGCGAGCTCAGGGCCTCTCTCTATGTACTGGGGTTAGGGCCGCAGTGCGACTCCCAGCGCCCTTCTCCCCCTCCCAACCAGCTGTGCACCCATAGAGAGGGACTACTAAGCTAAACCCACACACTCACATCACCGAAAGGATCACACCGCGTTCTGAAAACGCCTAACCACCGCTGGGAGGCTGATAGTAGGGTTGGCTGCGTAGCTGCAGCTGGGGCAGACGGAGAAACCCAGACGCTTTCGGACGAACCTGTCAGCTTGCAGGGGTCAGCGGTTGCCCGATCAGACCTTGGCTTGTGGAACTGGTGTTTCTAATTCATGTAGCTCACACAGACCCTGCCTGCTGCCACCACCGCGCCGCATTTCCTAACCTCTATCCTTGTGGTGCACGCCAGCTCGGGCCCATCATCGATCGTCGCAGATTGTCCCTAATCCTCGCAAATCCTCGCGCGCATAGTCGCTTAAAAGATCGGTCAATATTCGTTCGTAAAAGTTAAGCTAACTCTAACTAGCTAACAAGTCTAGGGGTGTCGTAAACTGGTCTCGTAGGCCTAGTACTCGACCGCAGGCCACGAAGACGTGGCAATGCCGTACGCAGAGTCCGCCGACGCAAACGCGGTCTCAATGCCGTTGAGCGCACCGGTCAACGAGTTGATCTTGGCGGTGTCGCCAGACACGGCGTGGACGATGCCGGACACAATGCCAACGGCGGGGCCCTGCAGGCTCGAGATGTCGCCCTGCACAATGCTTTCCACGCCAATGCTGCCAAAGTCGCCAGCCTTCTTCGTGAGCGCGTCCAGCAGACTCGAGATAGACGACTCGAGCGACGTCGTAGAGCCCACGTCAATGTCCGAGTCGGACGCGCCAACCGCAACGTTCGACAGCGAGCCGACCGCCTGCGACAGCGCCGGGAAGTCGTTCTGAATGCCGAGCGCAGCTACGAGACCGTCGCCAGAGCTGAAGCTGTTCACCTTGTTCGTCAGGTCGTCGGCCGCGGAGTTCACAGCTGACACTGACGCCGCATAGTCGGCGAGCACCGCTTGGGAGCAGAGAAGAGCAGAGAGGAGGAAGTTCATTGTTCGTGAGGAGGATCTGTGCGGACTTCTCCAATGTCTCCATCGCCCGGCTTATATAGTTTTGGCCAGCCCTTAGACGCAGCTCCTCGCGTGATTCCTGCTCAGCGGATCCCCGCAACAAGAGCGCGCCCCGTGGAGTGGCACCCCGCTTTCCACCGACCCGTCATGCATGTCGCGATTTCCGGAGATTAGGTTTATGCACGCCTCGAAATATCTGAGACCCCGCGGACGCGGCCCCCAGCAAGCCGGGCCCGGTTTCTCGAGGCCTCCTGGGCCGGGATAATCCCTTGAGGTCTTCCGCGCAGCGCTACGTTGATTCTGATGGCCGCTCGTCGCGTTTGGAACCATCGGTGCATTGCTCAGCGACGTGCGATGAGCTCGCTAAAGGGCAAGGACGTCAGGGCTCGGGTAATGTGTGGTGGGCTCTTCCGAAGCGACGAGGTGCTCTGCTCCGCGCACACGCAAACGACTATTTGGCGGGCTATGTAATGGTTTGTGTACTGTAGCTAGTTTTCCCGTTGTTGCATCGCCTTATGTGCCGAGCGAAGCGTATCTCTGCGGAAGGCCGTTGTGAACACCTAGATCGGAATATTAGCTCTTAATTGCGATTCGCGATTATTTACTCCATGATGTCAGCGCCGGGAGCCGCGTCGACGCCCGCACGTGCTAACACTAAGGGTACCCGCCAGGCTCGACCCGAAAAGTGGCTGCTCATCCGGCCCAGCTCTGGTTATACTGAATTTGCTATACATAGCCATGTTAAAGTAGAAAGACCGTGTGCTCTTAGCACGCGCGCTGCTCATCGGCCAATTTATCTAGCAACGTTCATGCTCTCATTGCCGCGTTGGCGTGCATGGCGGCGGCGCGCCGCTAGGAGTAATAGTTTTTACGTAAATCCGTCAACGCGCAGAAACACGGTAATTATTGTAAGCTAATTGAAACTGAGTTGGCTTGAAGAGCCCTTGTGTGCTTAGACTTCCCCGCACTGGGCCTGAGGTGTGCTCGCTCAATAGGCAACACAACCTGGTCCACCCAACAGTGGCCCTTTACAATACAATTTTTTATAAGATGTTATTGGCGCCTTTAAAGCTGCGGACAAGTATATTGTGGCACCAAGCGGGCGGTCTAAAAATGTCAAAAAAGGCCGGAGTGCAAGACACTCATGAGCGGCATCAATGGCGTGATTGAGGTGCGGCTTTAAAAAGCGCACGCGAGCAGCGCAGTGGCCATTGCGCGAAAATCCACGGCAATTCGGCCGCCGCATTGCCCCAGCCCCCCCCGCTTCCTTATGCGCTCCACAGGCCAACGCGTGGTTCTTCTGCCATCGCTGCGAGGCGGGTCCCCCGTCCGCCTCCAGGGCTAGGGCTGCCGGTTTTCGCTCGCTGCAACCAACCGCACAGGCACCATAACAAATGAGCTCGGGTGCGAATCTGTACAAGCGCTTGATCAAGGAGCTTGCGCAGCATCACAAGTATGCAGCAAAGGCGCAGACCGAGGTTGTGCGCAAGTCAGAACAGGCAAGAAGCGCGCTTGCGCAGCGGTCGGGCAAGTCCAGCGAGAGCGGCCCGTCATACACAGCGAAGCCGTTTGATGCCGAGCCCGTAAAGCAACAGTTCCGGCTGCACGAGGTCAGCGAGAACGACGCAAATGAAATTGTCGAGTACCTCAAGCACCAGCGCCAGTACAAGGAGCTCCTTGACCGGTATACAGTGGGCCCGGCCGACACGCTGGACCGCGTGAAGATGACGGCGCGCAGAGTCGGCCTGAATGCAGACGACCTTTAGTTTGTTAGCTCTAGATAAGAGGGTCTAACACGGTGTATATAGAGGCGAATCTCAAGGGGGGGGTGCGGCCAGTGATTTTGGAATTGGGTGCAACTGTCTCGAAACTGATCTTCAACTGAGCTGCATGCTCTCTGAGACTGGTATTTAGCGGAGCCAAGTGCGGCCGCCGCTTTGGGCAGTGGCGTTGCCCTGGCCGGTTGCAAGCGAGGACCTCACCCACCGTTCGAGCTGAATTGCACGCGCTGTTTTCTGCAACGGCCTCAAGCACTCAAGTAGTAACGACACCGAGAGATGAACTGCGGCTTCAGCTAAAAGAGGGACATAGCGGACGACTAAGTTCCGGCATGAACTAGAACTCTGTGGATGCGGAAGGTATTTGTGATGTCACTGGAAGTGCCCCAAAGAGTGAAAATACCACATGTTGACAAGTTTGCACGTTGACAAGTTTGCACGTTGACGAGTTTGCACGTTGACGAGTTTGCATGTTGACGAGTTTGCACGTTGACGAGTTTGCACGTTGACGATTTTGCACGTTGAAGAGTTGGCAAAGGGCGCCTAGCACAGGTTGCAGCAGGTGTGTGCTATGCGGCCCTCGGTACTAACCGCCGCGTTAATATGATCAAAGCATTTAATTCTGCACATAGGACTTAGTCGACTTTGTCGGGACGAAGCGGAAAGCGCCATCTCAACAGCCGAGCCAGGTTCTTGGACGAAGTCTCTAGACGCACAAGAAAAAAAAAAAGAAGCTGAACCTACAAGCCTAGTCCAGAGAGCCAGCCGCACAGGAGCAGAATGCCGGCATGACCCTGCGCCGCGACAAATCTACAGGCTTTTGCCCAGCAGCTTCGGCGAGCCGCGAACTACGCTTATCTCTAAAAGGACGAATTGGCCGCACAACGCAACATCGCTGCAGAACACACTCACTCGTTGCAAATGGGAGCCGTTCACTAGAAGGATACCAGAAATGAGAACTAGCGAACCGCCGCCTGCGATGCTCGAAGATGAGGCGCAGGGTCATCGCTCATAACAAGCGGTGTGCCCCAGCCCTGGCTCCACGGACCGAGATGGCAGTGCCGTGGGGTGCCAGGGCCGCCCATAAACCCGCGCGCCGCACAGCCCGGTCGCGCCCAGTGGCCCAAAGCGTGCCGCAGGCGTGGAGGACGTGCCATTGCGCAGCGCTGTTGCCCGCTTCCGCGCCAAACCCGCGCGCATGGCCTCTCTGAACGTGGGCAGCCCTCAAAGCTGAAGGCGAGCGAGGGTCAGCCCGGGGGTGGAGCGCGTGCCCTAGCCCCGATGATGAACTCAGCAGGGCCGGCAGCCACCACTCTGGCCAGCTCCAGCACCGAGCCACTTGTCCTCGAGAACAAAAGATGCCAGTTCCGCCGTCTTCGGCGTACCCGCCAGGCACCGCGCTGACGGTGGGGTCGCACGACGTGGTCACCGAGCAATTCATTGGCGAGGGCGGCTTTGCTCACGTCTACACGGTGCGCGTATCCCCCGCGATCCCTGGCCAGGAGATCGCCTGCCTCAAGCGCGTGCAGGTGCCGAACAAGACGTATCTCAACCTGCTGCGCGCCGAGGTGGAGGCCATGCAGCGACTGAAGGGCTCCTCCAACATCGTGGACTACTACGACTCGCATGCGGAGCGCATGAAGGAGCCGAATGCCCCGGGCCAGTACGAGGTGTTTCTGCTCATGGAGTACTGCTCGCGAGGCGGCCTCATTGATTTCATGAACACACGCCTGCGCGACCAGCTGCGCGAACACGAGATCCTCAAAATCATGTACGACATCACGCTAGGCGTAGCCCACATGCATTACTTGTCGCCGCCACTCCTGCATCGCGACCTCAAAATCGAGAACGTGCTCATTCGCGGCGACGGCACCTACATGCTGTGCGACTTTGGCTCGGCATCGCCTGTGCTGCGCGCGCCCAAGAACCCTGCCGAGTTCAGGATCCTCGAGGACGACATCCAGCACCACACGACCGTGCAGTACCGCGCGCCCGAGATGATAGACCTGTCGCTTGGCCAGCCCATCGACGAGAAGTCCGACATCTGGGCCCTGGGCATCTTCTTGTACAAACTGTGTTACTACACAACCCCGTTCGAGCGGCCAAATCAGACGCTCGAGCAGTTTCAGGCGCTCATCCTCACCGCGTCATACACCATTCCGCCGCGGCCCGCTTACAGCGAGCGGTTGCGTAACATGATTCGCATTCTGCTCCAGCCTGACCCGCGACTACGACCCAATGTATTCCAGGTCATGCAGGAAGTGTGCGCCATGCGCCACGTCGAGTGTCCGATCCAGGACATTTATTCGCGCCCACGGCCCGTCACTCAGCCCATGGTCATGCCCGGGCTGCAGATGGTCCCCGGGCCGGCAGGCACTCCCGCGGGCCCAGCGGCTGGCGGCACTCCCGCGGCCGTGCCCTCCCCTTCCTTGATGCCTATCCAAACGGTACAGAACCCACCCGTAAAGACATTGCAGCAGCCCATCCAGCTGCCTCAACAGTCTGTGTCTGCTCCAACAACAAAGCCGCTGCAGCTGCACTCTGGCAGCGAGCCAATGAGCCCCGAGTCGACGGGTTCGCCTGAGCCGGGCCTTTACGAGACTGAGGACGATTTGGCCGCAAGATACCCGTCAGTAGAGGACATTGATCGCACAATGAGCATAGGATCGGCCAAGGTGCCCCGGCGAAAGAGCAGCGACATGTCGGCCACATTGTCCGCGGACTCGTCAATGGGCAGCAGCCCTACAACTATACCTGCGAGCCGGGCTGGGGCGCCGGCCCCCCTCGCAGGTAGGCCGCCGGCCAGCGGTGCGGCTGCCAGCGGCGCGGGTGCCAGCGGCACTGCGACAACACCGGGCAGGAATGTGCCTCTTATAGATCTAGACTCACCGCCTGCAAAGCCGCCGCGGCCAAGCAGGGACTCACTTATGCTACAGTCCAAGCCTCAGCAGGCAAGGCCGCAGGTGCCGCCCGCGTTGCCGCAAAAGCCGCCTAAGCCGGGCCACCCGCTTGTGAAGTCGGCGCCGGCCACTGAATATTTCATGCCGCAGCGCCCGCAACGCAGCCGGCAGACAAGCCCCGTGGCGGTGGCTGTGTCGAACGACGAGGATGTGACGAGCTCAGAGGACGAAGCGGTTGAAGCGGAGGGTGCAGGACCGTTCCAGGAGTCGCGCATGACATCTGAGGCTTCGAAACTGAAGCAAATCTTGACTGGAATCGGCGACCGACCGTCAACGGTCATAATGGACAAGCCCGAGGAGAGCCGAAGCATGTCGAGCGTTGACTTCCTGCGCACGCTAGGCAGCGAGGGCCCCGGCCAGCACCACCACCCGCACTTGCATGTCCACTCAAAGTCGCGTAAGCACTCGCTGTTCTACAACTCGGCTGCGGCCGGCACGACACGGCAGCTCCACGCGGACAAGGAGGCCGAGGAGGACGAAGAAGACGATGACGAAGACGAGGCCTACGAGTATGGAGGGGCCAACGTGCGCGTAGGCAGCAGCCAGATGGCGAACGCCGACGCGGGCGGAGCATATGTCTCGACAGACGATGAGGAGCTCGACGACCTGCGCGACCACGGCAACGACGACGACGACGAGGACAACAACGAGGATGACGACGAAAACAGGTTCAACTTCTCGGACTCGGCGGCAGCGAGCCCGCTTGCGTCACCAGGCAAAATCGTACCGGCGCAGGCGCCGAGTACGGACCACCGGTCTGCACCAAAGCCGACGAAGCCAAGCGTGAAGCCGCCCGCTGCGAAACCCACGGCAAAGCCGAGCGCGAACCTAAGCACGAAGCCGAGTACGAAGCCAGCGCCCATGGCCGCGCCTGCGGTCAAGCCACCCGGCCACGGGACGTCGCACGCGCTGCACGCCGTGGTTGACCTGCCGGGGAAGCCGACGAAGCCCGTGCAGTTTGCGCACAAGCCGCGGCCACTGAGCGTGCTGTCGCACTCGACGAGCGAGCTCGAGGCGTTCCAGCCCAGCAACAGCATCCAGCAGCGCGTGCGCGCGCTTCTGTCCGGCCAGGAGCGGCAGCACCCGCCCGTGCGCACGGCGAAGGGCTATGGGCGGTTCACCGACACGTTTGACGGCGAGCTGCAGCCCGCGGCGCGGTCGAAGTCGATGGGGTCCGAGGTGCGCGAGGTGCGCGAGCTGCGCGAAATGGCGCCGGCCGTGCCGTCGCGCGAGTCGAAGCCGAAGGCGCACCTGTCGCGGTCGCTCAGCGCGCAGTCGCTGGTCAAGCCGAAGTGAGCGCCGCCGGCGCACAGAACGGATGCATTTTAATCTAGTACTGTCTTTAGTTGTTGTAATTTACTACGCGAGCGCAAGACTCAGCAGCTTCTGCGTCGTGGTCGACAGCGCGTAAACCAGCGTGAGCAGAATGATGAGCACGGCGAGGTCGATGCACACGCGCTCAATGGGCGTGCAGATGTCGTTCGGCACAAGCTCGAGGTTGTACACGAGCCAGGGCCGCAGCAGCTTGTGGCGCAGAGACTTGCCCGCGCCATACTCGGCCGCGCCGGGGTCTGCGCGCAGCGACGCGGCGGTGGTCATTGTTCCGGTGGAGCTCATGGCGGGCGCACGGAGGAGTTACGGGGCGGCGGCTGGGAAGGAGGCAGTGCTGACGGGTTGGCGGCGCCGGCGAGCTCGAGCACAGATGCTGCTTTTTTTTGATGGCTGCGACTGAGAATGCGTAACCACGATCGAGGCTTAGAGCCAGAGCCAGAGCGCGTGCGCGCGTCAGCGTTATCTAGGGCACGCGCGCGCACGCGCGCACCGCCGACCCCCGACCCTGACGGGCTGCTGTGACTGCCTAGCTGGGTTATTCATCACAACGAGACGGCATCTGGCATGAAGCTCATTGTCGTGACCCTGGCCGGGCGCGAGCTCGAGGTCGACGTCGGCGCCGATCAGACCGTGCAGGCCATCAAGGAGCGCGTCGAGGAGAAGGAGGGCATTCCGCCCGAGCAGCAGCGGCTCGTGTTCCAGGGCCGCCACATCGAGGACGCGCAGCCCGTCAGCGCGTACAGCCTCGGCGACGGCTCGCGCATCAATCTCGTGCTGTCGCTCAAGGGCGGCAAGTGAGGGCGCGCGCCGTGTGCTTCGCTCTGCTCGCGGACTGTTGGGCCCGGACTGCTGGGCTCATGCGGCGCGCTGGGGGTTCGCACGCACGGGGAACCGCCGCGCCGCCGCGAACTAAGCTACCTGCTCTGTTGCAAAGGATGCTAACTTCTCTTTGCCGCCGTAGTCAGTTTCGTTGTGCCGTGTCGTGCACCAACCCGCGGCTGCTTACCGGCAGGCCCGCTTCTTCGTCTGGCGTGGCGGTTCCCCCCCAGCCGCAGTCTTAGCCGAACGCCTGCTGGCGCAGGGTGAAACTATGGGCCAACGGATTCAGGCAAGTGTGTTATGCGACCAGTCCGCCGCGTTTAAAGGGCGGGGAAGGGGCATGTCCACATGGGGAGCTCCAGTTCCCAAAAAAAAGCCAATTTAATGACCCCTTAAGTATTTATCATATTCTGTAGGTCTTCAACTACGATGCTACAGCCTTCATTACTGCTGCCTCCGGGGCTAACAAGTCCACACAGAGGCCGCCGCTCCGCTCGAGCAGCAGCGGCTCGTGTTCCCTCGAACAAGGCATCACAAGAACTCCGTGAGCACTCGTGTAATCTGTAGGTCTAGAAAAAAATACCGCTACAGCTTTCACTACTGCCTGCGAGGCCAACAAGCCCTCACAAAGGCCCCGCCATGCTCCGCGTGGCCCGCTTAGAGAGGATATTTCACAGCCTCACTTAGTAACCTCGTTTTCACCATCATGCTGCAGCGGTTGTTGGCCCGGTCGTACAGCACGAAGAATGGTGCGGGACGCGGCGCGGAGATCCTTGAGCTGCTGAACCTGACGGACCAGCCTAATCGGTCCTCCCAGAGCACGCAGTTCCGCAGCCCGCGCGGTGGCCAGGGTGCTGCTGGGTTCCGGTTCCCCTTCAACGCCAGCACTGTTGCGCGCGCCGCGACGCCGCCGCCGCGCACCGGCGTGCTGGCCGGCCGCAGCGTGCCAGTGAACCGCGTCGAGGAGCTGCCGAAGGTCGTGGGCCAGGTGAACCACTTGAACCGCATCAACAAGGTCGCGCAAACGGTGCGCTTGCAGAGGTTTGCCGAGCGGCCAGGAAAGGAGCGCCTGCGCATCCGCGTGGCGCGCAAGAAGCGCGAGTTTAACGAGGGCGTCCGCAGGCTCTTCGACCTCATCCGGGAGGCCCGCCGCCGCGGCTTGTAGGCCGCCGGAATGGCTCGCGCCTGGAGATGCTTATTTTTTTTATTCATGGCCGAGGCGGCCTCTGCTTCGGTCCCCGGTGCTTAGCGCACGAGTGCAAGTACGCGCCCTTTGTATATATTCTTATTTTCCAGATTGTATGACTTTACGAGCGTATTTTTGGTGCTCATTAACAGCCGCAGAAAACGACCACGACCACGACCACGACCACGACCACGACCACGACCACGACCACGACCACGACCACGACCACGACAACGACCAGTGCCGAACTGACCGAGGTTCTCTCGTGAAGACCTTGCTACACTGAACGCTACAGTGGTCGATGCCTGGCCTTGAAAACGCACTTGATGCGGCTGCTCGTGCGTCAGGTTCGCGCGTCGTTTCTGGTCGGGCGGCCCGGGCCAAGAAAGTCTTCTGCTTCATTAACGTAGTGAATTGCCGGCCGCGGTATGTTGATTAGCAAAAGACGGCCGCTCAAGAGCCGGCGTGAAAGAACGCGCCCTGGCCTTAATCGTCAGAGCAGCGTGATTAGGCTAAGCGGAACGCTATTCGTAGTAAACGTTTCTCGACACACAGAACAAGTCGCAGGACTTGCACTGCAAGGCAACTCCTTGTAAGAGGTGGCCTTCCAACCTCTCCTGCTGAGTATTGCGAGAGAGACAAAATATCACGGCGGGCCTACGGCGATGCGTCAGGAACCAGCGTGCCATTCCCCGTGAGCAGAAAGCTACGTGACGAGAGGCCTTCTTCACTGCTTGCCCTTTTGCTGGTCGACCGCCTTGATTCTGTCCGCCAGCTTTGCCCGCTGCCGGTCCTCGGGCTGCACCTCGACTGGCAGCATCTGCAGCCGATAACTGGCCTGTCCCACAGGCTCGCCCTCGGGCGACGCGTACAGCTCAGTGCCAAGTATGCGAGACCACTGGCCCTCGTACAGCTTGTCGCCGATCTTGGCCAGCGGCCGGTCCGTCTCAAGGAGGTCCACCTCCACAGAGCTGGCCAGCGCTCCGGCTTCCGGCTGCGCGTCCGGCGGCAGCGACGACGTGTCCAGGGGCAGTAAGACCTTCACCATGGGCTCTTCGGCAGCCACCTGGGCCGACTCGGATGACGGCTCGCCTGCTGCATTGGCGCCGGCTCCCGCGCCCACGGGCACGGCCACAGGCACGCTGGCGGACGGCACCTTCGGGGCCGCGGGGTCGGACCGCAGAGCCGGTGCCGCCTTCGGGTCCGCCCTGCTCGCCTCATCGGCCGCAGAGCCGGCCTCGTACGCCATGTCGAACGACCAGTGCATCTGCTCGCCGCCGCTGAGGAAAGTCGTGAGCCCGTCAACCGTCGTCACAAAGCGCTTGCCAACACGCTCGTGCTTGTCGAGTGAACACGTCCCTGCGCGCACAGTCGTCCCCGTGAGCACCTCGCTGATCTTGATCTTCACGGCCGCGTGCGTCATGATGAGAATACACCTGAACCCGCGCGCGTCAGCGTGCGCCAACACCGCGTCCATGGCCCGGCTCACGCGCCCGTGCAGCGACTCGAGCGTCTCGCCCGCGGCCGGCACAGACACCTGCGGCGCGTAGCTGACGTCCACGAGCGGGAAGTACTGCTTGCTGGCCGCCGCCGGCAGCGGCACCGGGTGCGTCGGCCGCAGAACGTGGTAGTACTCGCCAAGACCGGGCTCTATCCAGATGGGCACGTTGCCCAGCTGCGTGCACGTCGGCGTCACCGTCTGCAGACAGCGGTAGAACGGCGAGCAGTAGACGGCGTCGATGCGGTCGCCCAGCGCCGGGCTGCTGACGAAACGCGCCAATTCCTCGGCCTGGAACTCGCCCTCGGCCGTGAGCCGCACGTCGCCGTCGATGCCGGTCGGCGACGGCTCTTGGTTGGCCCGCAATCCGTGCCGAGCCACGTACACCACGGAAACCATGGTCGCTGACCAAACCGCCAGCGTCCCAAGCAGCACGCGCTTAAGCAGCAGACGCTCCAGCAGCACGGGCTCAAGCAGCACGGGCTCAAGCAGCACGGGCTCAATCAGCACGGGCTCAACGGCTGCTTGGAACGCCATGAACGCGTAGATAGATCAGTAAATAAATAAACAAATAAATAAATAAGGCGGCCTCAAACTGGAGCTTCCTGCTTGATCTGCGGCTGCGGCGGGTGCCAGGAGAACAGAAGATAGGCCTCCTTGGTCCAGGGGCCCTCGCTAGGACACGCGTCCGGCATGTCCTCGAACAGAGAGCGCCGCGCGCGCGGGGCTTCGGCGATCCGGAGAACCTCGATCTCGGTGTCGCTGAAGAGCTCATCCGAGTCCTGCGCGGCCTCGTCGACAGGCGCAGCATCCGGCGGCTCGCTTGGCTCGAGCGGTCTCTGCGGTTTCTGCGGCTCGCAAAGCTCGCGAAGCTCGCGAAGCTCGCGGCCGTCCGTTGTCTCAGGGCCTGCGGGCCCAGGGACCGAGTCCAGCTCGGTCTCATCTTGCACAATCGTGTCGATGTGCTCATCCACAAACAGCTCTGACTCACTTCCCTCCTCCTTACTATGGGGCTCGCTATCCAATTGAGTGCGCACAGCCACCTCGCTGCTACCGCCAAGGCTTAGGCCCATCTGCTCGGCCCAGCGGCTGCGGTTCTTCTCCTCGAGCGGCTCTGCCTTCACGGGACGCAACGGCCTCGCGATTAGCGCCTTGCCAGCGGTTCGTGCATCACCAGCGACTAGCGCATCACCAGCGACTAGCGCCTTGCCAGCGATTGGCGCATTACCAGCCACTGGCGCATTACAAGCCACTGGCGCATTGCCAGCGATTGGCGTATTGCCAGCGATTGACGTATTACCAGCGATTGGCGCAATGTCAGCAGTCGGCGCGTTGCCAGCGATTGGCGTATTGCCAGCGATTGATGCAATATCAGCAATCGGCGCATTGCCTGCCATTGGCGCATTGTCACCGACTGAGGCATTGCCGCGGCCAGCCTGCAGCCACGAAGAGGTAAAAGGAGCTCTCTGCTCGCTCTCAACGCTCGGATCAGGAACGTGCGCCATTCCCGACTCAGTGCGTCCCACGAGCGCAGGGGCCAGCCCGCCGAACTTGTCGGCCTTCACCCGCTTGACGCGCCTCTCAATTGAGCCGCTGCCGAGCGGCTTCACGCGCATGGACACGTTGTGCAGCACGTCGCTCAACGGCGGGCCCAGAGTGGCCTTGGGTTGCCGCGGAAGATGCCGCTTTGGCGACGGCCCCGCGCGCGCGGGCGAAGACGCATGTGCATTTGTGCCTACGCCGGCCCTTTCAACGACGCGCAGGAGCGAGTCCAGCTCCACAAGATAGCGGTCCAATTGAACGGCGCAGCCTGCCTCAGGTACGCCGTCGCCCGCCCAGAAGCGCTCTGCCATGACGCGGCCATCCTCGTCCGCAAGCACAAGCTTCTTGGGGCCGTCAAGATACATACAGCGCCCGTCGTGCCACTTCTTGCGCTTCTGCACGAGCTGCGTCGTGTACAATGCCTCAAATATGTACTGCGACATGGCCGCCGCGAGTGTGGTGCGTCCGTGGATTTGTGGATCTTCTTCGGGTTGGGGCTTCTTCTTCCTGGACGCGCCCAGCAGTAACCCGCAGCCACGGTTCAATTTCGAGCGCACCTGAAATTAAATAACCTCAGCCTAGCACGCAGGACAACAGCCTTTTTTGTGTGGCGGCAAACAAATGAAAATAGATGATTAAAGCGGATGTGAATGCTATGCGCCCCCGAATTGTGGCTCGAGCCACGAGGCCCGCAACAACACAACCCGATTGGCGCATCTTCTAGCATGTTTTAGGGATTCATAACCTATAAATTAACAGCTTACAGGAAGCCGGCGCGGCTCGCGACGTCCAGAGCGTCGTGGTCGGCAGTGAGACGCACATAGGCCTTCTTAGTACCGTCGGGGCGCACACAGGTGTTGACCTTAAGCACGTCAGCACCGTACAGCTTCTTGACGGCCTTCTTGATCTGATCCTTGTTCGACTTGATGTGAACCTGGAGCACAAGCGTGTTGGCGCTCTCGATCTTCTGCGTCGCAACCTCCGAGTTCACGCTCGTAATGATGACCTTGAACTCGTCCATGCGAGGGTAGTGGGCCACGGCCTTGCGCGCGTAGCTCGGGTTCTTGCGATCCTGCTGCGTCTTGGGGCGGCGGAACGTCGGCTTCGTGTAAACCTTCACCCGCTTGTTGCCGTGCACACCCTTGGCGGCAGCCTTCTTGGCGGCTAGAGCATTCTTTTGATCAGCAGCAGCCATCTCGAACAAACTGTCTAGAATGCAATGTCCGATTGATTTTACGAAGCGTACTCGCACACCCACTGCCCGTCCTGCCCCGTGACCTTGGGTGAGTCGGCGCGGGCCCCGAAAATTTCAGAAGCACTTTCACTTCCCTCATCGCCGATAAGGTAAGCACAGCCCTAAGCCCGTCCACTAAGCGGACCGGCGCGAAACAATTCGCGGGCTGCAACCCGCGTGCGAAGAGCCGCACGGCAACGCTACATGCAGAGCAGAGACACGTATGGGGTTTCTCCGAGCTGCATTCCTCTGTTTTTGAAGTACATACTACAGCATGGAGACACGCACGTACAACAAACCTGTGCAGGCTCAACAACGGACAAAGCCGCTCGCCATTTAATTTCATCTAGCACCTCCATGCTGGAAATAGATTGAACTGCTGTGGTTTTTATTTCATTTTATTTTGTTTTGCATTTGTTTGTTATTCACTCTATATATATCTATAGCTACAGCTACAGGACAGGCCTATGCATGTTGCCGCGGGGCCACACCCGCGCTTGCTTATCTGTGCAGTAAACAGAACAAACCATGCCTAACAATCTGGAGTTATAGAAGGCAACGCACACACTGACAAGCCCCATAATAAACGCTCCTTGTCGGCCGCTTCTCCGCGCGAGTGTTTGCGTCCCACATTACTACTCGCGTCCCACACGCCGCCTGGCCATGTATTTACCTCACCGCGCGCCTGACTCAGCCGGTATGGCGGCACCGGTGTCGCTGCTGTCGCCGGCCCAACGGATCGACCTGCACCGGGCAATTGCCGAGTACCTGGCCGCCCAGAGCGTGGGAAATGACGTTCTTAAGCCTTTGGTAGAGGCGCTCGGCGTCGAGGTGCCCGACGCGGCCGCACCGGCCCGTGATAGCATGCTGGAGCGCAAGTGGGCTGCCGTCGTGCGTCTGCAGCGCAAACTCCTGGATCTTGAGCGCAGCAATGAGTCGCTGTCTAAGGAGGTGCAGGAGCTGCGAACAAACGGCCCGCCGCAGCACGCCGCAGCCGGCAGATCCATTGAGAACTGGCTTCCGAGGCTGCCCCCACAGTACACGCTGCGCGGCCACCGTAGCCGCGTCACAAGCGTCGCGTTTCACCCCACTTGGTCCATGCTTGTGTCGGGCTGCGACGATGGCTCCTTCAAGGTCTGGGACTACGAGCAGGGTGAGATCGAGAAGACGGTCATGGCGCACACGCGCGCCGTGCACAGCGTCGCCTTCGCGCCGTCGGGATTGCTGATCACCGCCTCTGCAGACCTGCATGTGAAGGTGTGGGACCCGGCGAACGGTATGGCCAACATTCAGACGCTTTTGGGACACGACCATACAGTCTCTGCTGTGTGCGTTGCCGTCGACCCGGCGTCCAAAGCAGAGTACGCCATCACAGCGTCGCGCGACAAGACCATCCGCGTTTGGCAGCTCGACACGGGGTTTTGCGTGCGCGTGATACGCAGCCACTCCGATTGGGTGCGCGCTCTCGACGTGACCCGACACACAGCGGGCGAGAAGCAAACGCTTCTTTCCGTCAGTAGCGACCGTACGGCTCAACTGACCCCGTTATTCGGCGACTCAGGCAACGGAACTGCGTATGAGGGCGGCCACCGCCACGTAATAGAATGTTGCGCCTTCGCCCCGCCGTCCTCCACACCCTTCATGGCCAGCCACGCCGAGCTGCTGCCCACTGACCTCATATTTGCCACTGGCGCCCGCGACTCGGCCATCTGCGTGTGGTCTTCTAGCAGAGAAAAGCCATTAATTAAGCTTGTGGGCCACGATAACTGGGTGCAGGGCCTTGCATTCCATCCTGCCGGCCGGTTTCTCGTGAGCGCGGGCGACGACAAGACAATGCGCATCTGGGATTTAGTGACTGCGAAGTTGGTCAAAACAATACCTGCCCACGACCACTTTGTGACGAGCTTGGCCTGGCAAGGCAAGCGCATAGCCACCGCCTCAGTGGACCAGACTGTGAAAATTTGGAACTAATGAGTGCTGGAGTGCTGCTCGTCTTATTAGCCTTATGTATATATCCCATGTTGAATTACTTTTGATTGCTGCTGTGGTCGATGCGGAAATCCTTCAGCCACGTACAGAGTTCGCAAGTGCGTAAGGGGGTGGAGACCACGTAGGGTAGTGTGCTGAAGCCGTTAAACAACTTGAATAATATGCAGGCTTTTCTAATGAATACAATAAGACTTCTTCACTTGCGGACCTTTTTGCTCTGGGCGGGACTCACGGTCGCATCCTCTTCGTCAGAGCTGCTACTGATCTCTTGAATGACGACCTTGTTCACGCCATTGACTCGAACCAAGTTCTCGCTAAAAGTCGATGGTCGCAGATCATCATCCATAGTGTGCTCAGTTGACCGCCGCTCAATGCTTTGCTCAGTCTCGTCATCGCCTTGCTTCAGCTCGGCAATGGTGTGCTCGGCAAGGTTGCGCGGCCGTCCTTGCTTTCGCCTAGACTTTGTCTTCTTCTTCTTGACCACGGTCACAGGCTGCGGCTCGTCGCCCGAGCCGGGAATGGCCGTACCATTTTCTGAAGAGTTGGTCTTGCGATCGGCTTCTGCATTTAGGTTGCGTGCCACTGCCTCGCGCTCCGTGTTCACGACATCCGCTAGGTCGTGGCCGCTCGTCTTTGTCACGATATTGCCCGGGCTTCGGCTGAGCTCGGCCGTGTCACGATCAGAATACAGCGAAGTAGTTTGCGGCGGTGTGCCTGTGGCTGGCGTGGGCACTATGGAGTGGCCCAGGCCGCGCCTGATTGTGATCTTCGCGTTATTCGTGCTTTTAGGGTCACTGGCCCGGTTGGACGGGCGCAGATGCATGAGGCCAGCTTTGGCACTGCCGACGTTACCGATGTTTCCGATGTTGCCTACGTGTTTCAACATGGGCGCTGGAGTCACGCGGCGAATTGCGCGGTGTACATCAACAAACACATCGGACTCGTCCACGATCTCCTCTCCAATGAGCTCTTCAATAACATCCTCGAGTGTCACGACTCCAACGGGGCCGCACACCTGGCCCGGGTCTGTCGAAACAGCCACCATGTGGGCCTTGCCTTCCTGGAAGTAGTTCAGAATGTTGAGACAGGATGTATCGGGCGACGTTTCAGGCAACGTGGCCAGTGAGAAAGACGAGATCGGTAGGGCGTCGTCGGGGTCATATGTGATCAAGGTTCGCACCAACAGCATGCCAATGAAGTTCAATGGGTCGCCAGGTACATGGACAGGAATGCGATTGAAGCCGGTAAGAAGGATTTTCTCGACCATTGTCTCATCCAATATGGTATCGCTGCTGAGCACAAACACATCCTCAATAGGTGTCATGATTGTGGAGACGGGTTTGTCCTTTAGATCAAGTACCGCCGAAATGATCGTGACTTCATCCTCATTGAGAGGCTCCAGTCCAATGTGGTGGTGCAAAGTGACAAGACTCTTAAGGCCAGCCTTTTTGTAAACAGTGCCATGGTCTTCGCCAAGGGCGTAGTCCAGAAGTCGAGCTATTGGTACAGCCACTGGGTACATGATGTACATGAGGACCTTGACGAAGGGCGCGAAGTAGGCCCCAAGAGGCAAGCCGTAACGCACGCAGATGCTCTGAGGTATGATCTCGCCGAAAATGACAATTGCTGCTGTTGAGCTCAACACAGCTGGCCATCCGCCGCCAAGCAGGCGATCCAGCACAATGGGCAGCGTCTCGTTGGTGATCACGTTCGACAACAAAAGCGTCACAAGCACCCAGTGCTTGCCCTTCGACAACAGCTTGAGCACCTTGGAGGCACACACTCGCTCGTGTGGCTCGCCGCTCTCGGCTGTCACCTGTAAAAACACCTCGTCTTGGCCCATGAGCCCAATGGTAAGACCAGCAAACACGCCGCCGAGGAGGACAAGAATCACCGATGCCATGAGGCGTATAGTGAACTCCGAGCTTGCATCAACCGGCGGTTCGGCCGGCGCGCCTGGCGCCTCTGGGTTCTCCAAAAGACTGAAACCACTGAGCACGCTGACCGGCAGCGGCACCGCCCGCGCGGCCTTGACTACGATTGAGAGAGCCAATGGCAGTAGCCTGGACTGTCTGTTCAGGGGCATGCCTAGCTAAAAAATTCCAGGCAAGTGTTCTGCGCAACAGGAGAAGTTCAAAAAGGCCGGCTTGGTTCGTAGACTTGTCCAGGTCCTCACGGGCGGGTGGCCTTGCAAATTGTGGTCATGTGATTGCTAAGCAGCAGGAGAGGAAGTCCCACTCACACAGCGCGTGCGTAAAGCCCAACCCTTTCACGCATGTGCTGAGATCGCACACTGCGATACGCCGCTCTTCTGGCATTATTCAGAGATGACAGTTCTGCTTCTGCCGCCCCGACGGCCACACCGAGTGCTTATTAACGCGGCCGCGACTCCCAGCTGCGGCGCGGGCTAGGGCGTCATCGTGTGCCTCGGGGGGCGGTGGCGGTCAGCAGCCTGCATCCAGGAGCTTCTAGTAACTGTGTAGCACGCGCATTGTGGCGGTTGGCCGCGTGGCGTAAACGGCTCGCGTAAGTCTTGCGCACGATTACCTCGCGCACGATTACCTTACGCAGTAACCCACGCCTCTCTATTTCTTGCCTCTCTATTTCTTGCCTCTCTATTTCTCGCCTCTCTGGTTGTCGCCTTCCTCGGTTTCTTCGTCTTCACCATGGATATCGGCACTCATTGTAACTACTGCGGGCGCCTGGACTTTCTTCCATTCGACTGTCGCAAGTGCGGCAAGGTTGTTTGCGGCGAGCACCGCATCCACCACGACTGTGTGAAGGAAGCAGTGCTTCCGCTACCAGAAAGCCCGCCGCGAGCAAGGGCTACTAAGCCAAAGACAGAGACAAAACCGCCGCCGGCCAAGCCGCCGGCAGCAGAAGCTAAGCTGCAAGCAACCCCGGCCTCAGGCACGAAACTAGGGGCCCAGAAGGGCGCCGCCAAGACTGAGCGTGCGGCAGCTGCGTTTGAACGGCTCAGGATCTTGGTGGGCGGATCCGGTCGCTCACAGGCCCCGAAGCAGAGTGCACGGCCTGCCCTGGCTGCGAGCTCAGTGGCCCCTGCTGAACTGAAGAAGGCCGCCGTGGGGGATCAGAACGTCAAGTTTTCGGACCGTCTCTATTACCGTGTGGAGCGCCCCGCGCAGCCATACAAGGACCCGCTCACGGGAACACAAGCCACGCGGCCAGCAAAGACAATGCCACTATTTTTCAGCAAGACGCTTACAATAGGCCAAGTCCTGGACAAGGCAGCACCACATCTTGGCTATAACGCCCAAGGTGCTGGGCTTAGGCGCATGAATGGTTCCGCACTCGACCTGAGCAGCCCCATCAGCAGCGTGCCGCAAGGCGCCACGCTCATGGTGACCCTGTGAGCATATTGCGTCCACAACTTTTGCATCACGCACGACCACGCATTGACATTCGCACTCGTGCTCGCTCACGCACTTGGACTTGGGCTCGCGCTCGCGTTCACGTTCGCGCCCACACTCGGACTCGGACTCGGACTTCGAGGCGCGAACACACTGCCATCGCTCTATTTTGCCCACCATAGACGGTTACGTATTGTTTTTTATTATTTTAGACTGCTTTTTTTCTGGTACGCCAAGTGTTTTCAACGCGCTTTTCTCATTGAAGTCAAAGTAAAAGTTAAATGAAGCTTGTGCGAAGAAGTGGAAGAAGGTAAGGTCGCTAGGGATATAGGTCGATTCTCCCAAGCGGAGTCAACGTGTTGTTCAGAGCTTTAATGGCATCAACAATGGCATCGCCAATGATGCTTCCAACTCCGACCGACGTCACCGTCAGGGGGTCCTTTGAGGCACTGCCGCATGGAAGGTTGGGCGTTTCCCCCGCATAGGCCTGCTGCAGGAATTGCATCGCGTCTGGCATTCCAAATATGTCAGTCGACAGGTGTCCCCCACCAGGCCACTCTACAAACTGAATGTTGGCGCCACTGCCGCACTGCTGCGAGACATACTGTCTTATGGCACTGTCGGGAATGACCTCGTCGTTCTTTGCGTGGAAAATATAACGCGGAAACTTAGGGGTGGCGACGGGGTGTGAGCTGTAGTTCTTCAGGAGTGACTCGTTCTCAAAAACACTCACAAGCGGTGGATACGAGTAGAGGTCTGAAAGCGAGGTCATTGTGTGGAACTCGGTGTTCCCGTAGTCAAGCACCTCGGTAATTATGCATGTGTCGTTCGACCACAGTGTGTTGAGGTCACTCTGGAAACTAGCCGAAAGCTTGGGATAGAGCTGTGTCATTAGGTCTGGATACGCTCTCAAGAGCCCTCCTAGCGCCCCGGCAACAAAGCCTGAGAAAGTCTTGCCATCAAGGTACTCCACCGTCTCTAACGGGTCAACTGGTGTGCCGCCATGGGCTGAGCCAACAATGTTCAGCTCTGGCGCGTACGAGTCGACCAACTCTGTCATCCAAACGCTGGCGTGAGCTCCACCGCTGTAGCCATAGATGGTTGTGGCAGTATTTCTAGCCAGACCAAGATGGTTCTGTGCTGCTCGGATACCATCAATCCCAGCATAGGCTTCATTAAACCCCGCGAAAAATGTGGACAGCGGCCCTTCGTGGTCAGGGAACACAATGTAGTAACCTTTGGACAGCGCCCACTCCGCATAAATGGGCGCGTCAATGGTGGTAGTCAAACCATCAGGGGTGAGCAGGCCACCATAGATCGAATAGCTAGGCGAACAGTCAATGTTGTCTGCATCTTCCCACACTTGGTAGCTGAAGAGCTTAGCATTGCTGTCAGGCTTGTACGGCTTCATCACAGTAGCTACCGTGTGAGAGACATTGCCCCACATGTCCCTAGTCCGGTAGGCGATCTGAACAGTAGACTCTGCCCCAATGTACTCAATCTCGGGGTGCACTGTACGAGTGTTGTAAACTTCACCGAGTTGCAGCGAGCTTAAGTTATCCGGAGCAGCATAAAAGGAGTCAGCGTGAGGATTGGGCAGTGCCAGGTCCCGTTTCGCTAGAGGGCGCCCCAGGGCAAAGCCGTAAAAGGAAGTGCATACAATGACTGTCTTAAGAACTGAAACCATGGGGCGTTTCGGAACCTCTAGGGCGCCTTTTTATCTTCAGACCAAAGCCTACCATTGCCGGACGTGAGCGGACACCACGGCTGCGCCCCACCAGGCCGCCCCAAGTGTGCTTTTGGCGTCAACTGTCACCTTTGGACCCTCAATGCCGCACTCTCTTATTCTTGAACAGTCTCTTGACTTGAGCTTTGGGCCGTCTTGTTAATTACGCTGACAGCTCACACCTGTCATGATGGCGTGTGCTTTGTAGGGCTTGTCCACAGCATTATCTCTGTCTGGTTTTAGTGCAATACCGTCGATGGACTCTATATTTAGCGCATTTTCGCAGATAGGTCACTATGCCGGCAAAGACGGGCAAGGGTGCCGTGTCGGAATACTCGTCCGTGCGGCGGTTACGTTCGCTTAGCTTCCGACTGCAGCTCAATGCCCAACGCCACAGCACGCTTCCGTCAACTGTACAAAAAATGAGCCACCAAAGGTGAGCTCCGACACTCTAGTGTACATACCCAATGCATTAGCCAGGCGTGTCTGCTTTTAATGTTGACCAATTTTTATTGTCAATTTTCGCCGCTGCGAGGTTTGTTCTTACGCGCGTAATTTTTGGATACATCTCGCTTACAGTTTAGGGTCATGTGTGCTTGTGCGGGGATTTCAAGCGGGATTTGAGCAGCGATATCATCACCTCAAGCTGCATTGGCTGGTGTAACTCACTGGTTTAGCGACTGGTTTATGGAATGAATTTTTTAGGTTGAATTTTGGTCACTTCCAGGTGGTACACTCTGTGGCCGAGTGTCTCAATAACCCCAAGCACTTCCCATGTTTCTGAACAAACCCCGTGTCTTCAGCATCCCAGCACACATCCGTTCACAGTGCCTTGCTTTTCATTATAGTGGTAGTTTTGGCAAGGGAGGGAGTGTGGTTGATAATGTGGTTCAACTTCGGTAGTAGTAGTAGTAGTAGTAGTAGTAGTAGTAGTAGTAGTAGTAGTAGTAGTAGTAGTAGTAGTAGTAGTAGTAGTATACAGATGCCAAGGCAGCTTATTTGCTCCACACTTAGTCGCGTTTCAAGTGATTCATGTCTCCTCGGTATGGTCAGTCTACAAAAGGGTTTTAGTGCTCAGCAGAAACATTGAGAGGGCGTCTGAGCGGGAGAATAACGACTGAAGTTTAGTTAGAGTTGAATCTTGCCGAACGGTGTTAAGACACCCTCTAGTGCCTTTATAGCATCCACAATTCCTTGTCCAATAATGCTCCCTACTCCATCTGTCGAAACAGTCAGGATATCCTGTGCTGGCGTTCCGCAGGGAACGCTCGGCGTCTTTCCTTCAAAAGCCTGTTGCAAAAACTGCATTGCGTTGGGGATTCCGAAATACTCAGTTGAGGCGTGTCCTCCGCCTGGCCATTCTACGAATTGAATATTCGCACCTCCGCTGCATTGTTGTGACACGTACTCTTCCACCACATAGTTTGGAATTATTTCGTCATTGTTTGCGTGAAAGATGTAGCGAGGGAACTTTGGCGTGGAGACGCTGTGTGAGCTGTAGTTTTTCAAGAGCGACTCGTTCTTGAGTACTTCAACAAGTGGCGGGAAGTCGTAAAAGTCGGACAGTGAAGACATTTTGTGAAACTCGGTATCTCCGTAGGCAAGAACTTCAGTCAGTATGCATGTGTCATAAGTCCATAGCGTGTTAAGATCATTTTTGAACTCATCATTCAGTTTGGGATAGAGTTGGCGCATTAACTCGGGATAAGCCTTCAACACGCCCCCCACCGCGCCGGCGACAAACCCCGAAAATGTCTTGCCGTCCAAATATTTGAGCGTCTCCATCGGGTCGATCGGCGTTCCACCGTGAGCCGCGCCGATAATGTTTATTTCCGGTGCATATGAGCCAATAAGATCCGTCATCCATATGGTTGCGTGGGCACCGCCACTGTATCCGTAGAGCCCTGTAGGAGTATTAGTAGGCAGACCAAGGTGACTCTGAGCAGCACGAATACCGTCAATTCCAGCAAAGCCCTCGTTAAATCCGGCGAAGAAGGTTGAATCCGGACCTTCATGATCAGCCAAAACGACATAGTATCCTTTGGATAAAGCCCAGTCGACAAAAATCGCGGTATCAAGTGTTGCAGTAACTCCATCAGGTGTTAGGAGGCCACCGTAGACTGAATAACTGGGCGAGCAATCAAGATTGTCTGCGTCTTCCCAAATCTGATACGAAAATAGCTTGGCATTGCCGTCCGGATTGTGAGGCGTGAATACCGTAGCCACGGTATGTGAAGCATTACCGAAAGTATCCCTTGTTCTATACGCTATCTGCACAACAGATTCTGCCCCGGCATACTCGATCTCAGGATACACGCTGCGAGTGTTGTAAACTTCACCAAGCTGAAGTGAAGGCAGGTTATCAGGAGCAGCGTAGAACGGGTCCTCGTGAGGCACTGGTAACAGTAAGTCCCGTTTCGGTAAAGGATGGCCACTTACAAAATTGCGAAAGCATGAATTCAAAGCGATTAAAGTCAGAAGAGAAAGCATGGTAAACCCGTAGAGGTTTGTGACGCCTTTTATGCCTCCCAGATATCAACGCCCCGCGGGGTAGCCGTCCTACCCCGCGTGTGGTAAGCCGCACTATGATGTCAACGTTTTTTCGGATGTTCCTTATCTTACTCAATACTTTGACTCTACAAAACACCGATGTACCTGGAACAAGTCCTATCTTGTGTGTTGGAGGAGGCTGCTGATTTCGTATAACTACCGACTAATCTAGCTAGAAATTGTCTTCCATTTGAATTCAAGCGTTGGCCATTGTTCGTTGGATTCTTAGTTTTTGCCTCATGTGCTGCGGCGGCGGCTCCGCCTCGGAGCCAGTTACCCCAGGAATGTAGGGTACGGGGTACGCATTGACTGCATGTCAACACGCCGCCGAGCCGCGCCATAGTTGCATTTGCGAGAAAAGCAATTCGGTTTACCACTCTAATTTTACACAAAAAGTTTATTCCGATAAAGCTTTTTTCAGTTCGCCTCTTGTTGAACTCACATTAAAACGGAGTTAAGAGAATGCTCATGGGACAGAAGTAGGATGATTCACCGTCCGCTTCTCACGTTGAAAGCCTGGGGTTGGTCATCGCGCATAATACTCGCATATGGGTAGGGGTTGAGAACGGTTCGGGAAATCACAGCCGAATTGAGAAAACACTGGCGCCATGGTGTTCACGAGCGTGACACTACCTCCACTGACATGTATTTAAAGGCATCTCTGGGGTTCTTTGATATCGTGGATATGGAACTATTCGTGCTATACAAGGGAAGAACGTCAGTCCCGCTTAAGAATTCAAAAGCCCATCACATAATACGGGCGGGCGGGCGGCTATAGGGAGGTAATAGTGTCCTCGTCTCACACAAGCCAATTTAATAACAGCTGCTGATGTTCGATGTCTAATTTTTTTTTAATGTCAGCGGATACGTTTGACGTTCAGGCCTTACGACACGCACAAGAATTCCGAATTTTGATGCAGAAGGCTCAGCAGCGTCGAGTCCTTTTTCCCCCTCCCTATTGCTATCAAATATCCTTATGGGCTCATATTATACGTTAACCACCTAGCACGCGGGTGATTTCTTATCCACACCATCAATTCTTATGTGTGATGTTGCCATTAACTTTCACTTGCATCAGTACTGTAAGAAAACACGGGACACAGAAGATGTAGTCACAAGACAAAGCGTGGAACACTTCTCGCAACGTGCAATGGCTTAAAGGCTTTCATGTCTATATTTTGTGTGCGGTGGCTTGATAATAAACACCAAGGGCATTCAAATGCTGCGCAAATCTTGATGCCGAATCAGAGTTGGGCTAGTTTACCTTGCGAGAATAATCGCTGACTTCGAGAGCACTATCAGCAGTAATTAAACACACACGAAAAGTTAGAGATTTCAAACACACACAGATGAGCTTACCTTCTTAACAATGACCAGGATTGTGTTCTCTGCTCGGACAGGCCACCTTTGAGAACCATACAGACACCTCTAATGGCTAATTCATAGTAAACTCTTGATTATCTTTCTAGATATTAAGCAACATCGCTACACGTGTGAACGCTAAGTTAGAAAGTGATTCTTCCGAGTGGCGTTACCACTCCCTCCAAAGCTTTAATGGCGTCAACGATACCCTGCCCGATAATGCTCCCAACACCATCAGTCGTAATCGTCAAGATATCCTGCGCAGGTGTACCACAAGGAACGCTCGGGGTCTTTCCTTCGAAGGCCTGCTGCAAGAACTGCATAGCATTAGGAATTCCAAAGTACTCGGTACTGAGGTGACCCCCGCCTGGCCATTGTACAAACTGAATGTTAGCACCGCCACTGCACTGCTGAGAGACATATTGTTGAACGGCATTATTGGGGATAATTTCGTCATCGTTGGCATGGAAAATGTAGCGGGGAAACTTGGGAGTAGCGACATCGTGCGAGCTATAGTTTTTCAGAAGTGATTCATTTTCGAAAACACTTACCAAAGGTGGATATGCGTAGAGATTTGGCACTGAAGTCATTGTGTTGAAATCAGTGTTTCCATACACTAAGACTTCGGTAAGAATACAAGTGTCGTAAGACCAGAGGGTATTGATGTCATTCTTGAATGCGTCGTTCAACTTCGGCCAAAAGTCCCGCATTAGATCTGGATAGGCCTTCAAATACCCCGCGATGGCGCCAACTATGAAACCAGAAAACTGTTTTCCGTTCAAGAATCTGAAGTTCTCAGCTGGATCAATTGGAGTTCCACCATGCGCTGCACCAATGATGTTCAGCTCAGGAGCGTACGAACCAACCAACTCTGTCATCCAGACAGTTGCATGAGCTCCGCCGCTATAACCGTAAAGAGCTGTCGGAGTATCTTTAGGAAGACCAAGGTGACTTTGTGCGGCTCGAATACCATCAATTCCAGCGTAGCCCTCGTTAAAGCCTACGAAGAAGGTGGACAGCGGGCCTTCGTGGTCCGGCACGACGACATAATAGCCTTTGGATAGAGCCCAGTCGATGAATACAGCTGTGTCAAGTGTGGCAGTAACACCATCTGGGGTTAGCAGGCCGCCATAAATAGAATAACTTGGAGAGCAGTCAATCTCGTTCGCATCTTCCCAAACCTGGTATGAGAATAGTTTAGCTTCACTGTCTGGGTTTTGAGGCGTGAAAACCGTAGCCACCGTATGTGAGGCATTGCCAAAGGTGTCAGTGGTCCGATAGGCCACTTGCACAACGGACTTTGCCCCAGCGTACTCGATTTCAGGGTAGACAGTACGAGTGTTGTAGACTTCGCCATGCTGAAGAGAAGAAAGATCACTAGGAGCAGAATAGAAGGGGTCTTCGTGGGGTATAGGAAGCAACAAGTCCCGTCTAGAGATTGGACGGGCCGCAGCCAAGCCAGCGAGTAGAGAGGTAACAAGAAACACGCTGAACATCTGAAACATACAGACAAAAGCTGCTGGAGTTCGTGCCTTTTATATCCTTTTTGTTCGGCATTTTACAAATGCATTAGCAACGCAAGAGGAGCGCCGTGACATCAATCACAATAGATGCGCCCTCCCGGGCTGCAGAAATATCGGTGGGCCGTCGGCTCAAGAGATTACTGAACTTTGTAACTTTGAAGTATTAACCAAACGGTTCACAACTGCGTCGCGGATGACTTCGGCCAAGTGGAAGGCTATTCTGAGCCGTCCGTTTAGGCTAACTAGACGCGGCATGAGCCCTTCGAGGCATCTGTAAACAACACGCGAGATTATTTTGCCGCCCAAATCCTTGGTAAGATGGCTGAGGGTTGAATGCATGGCACTAAGAGCCGTAGCTGAGCCGGTGTCACTACCTGCGCCTCATTCTGGAAGGCAGGCGTCCGATTTTTTCAAATGAAGAGCAAGTACACGTCTTACTACTCGCTATAGGTGTGGTAAGTCTACTACTCAGTCGCAGTTGCAACTTACTTGTAATTTTTTAAAGTACTAAAACGCATATTCACTAGCCATGTGAACCTAGCCTCGCGATTTGAAAGGTTGGGGTACAAGCATCACACGCCTCGCATATCGACACGAGGGTTGGGCTGATAGAGCGGGGAGATCGCAAGTGAAGTCAGTTAAAAACGAAACCATCTTGGACAAGTTACGCAAGGTTGAAACCTCGGTTGTTCAAGGCTGAATGGTCAGGTGTCGGTACCTGGAACCATGTTTTTGCGTGATTCGTCAAAGTTTTTGCTGCACGACTGACGGAATTAAATATTATTTGTACTAAGATCACATTTGCGTGACTAACCAGGGCCTACCTGGGTGAGACATTCGGCATGCAATGGAGAACTAATCGAAGAAGAAGTGGGGAAGTAGTAGGCGTGCATAGCTCGAGCGCACAGGATAGTGAGCGAATAAAAAAGTAAGCTCTTTCTAGCTGAGGGGCAGTAGAGGTCCACTAATGTTCGAAAGTTCCCTTGTTGATGAAACCAGTGCATTCAGCCCTCTCGCGAAAGTGTGCTTCTGTCCCCTACCTATTCCTTTTGACTTGTAAAAAACAACGTAAGGTCACAACAGTTGATTCCCCTCTCTGAGTGGGCCTCCAATTACACGTGGAAGCGCTTGAAGCTCGTTTAACGTGTGTAAAGCTGTATTTAGTTAGTACTAGTGAAACAAGTGAAGTATTAGGATTGTGTTCTATCATAGCGATTGAAGTTCAAACAATAGAGGAATTTTTATTGAACAGCAACATTGCAATCGCACTTTCTCGCGCGGCACGCAGCTTGCAATCAGGCAAGCCACCAAAATGTTCAATGATATCTCCCCAATCAAGGCACTGTGCGTGGAAGCAGTTCTGCTTAGACAGCGTGCCATGCGGGCGGCTAAATAGCGGGCTGCCGCACGAGTACCGTGTGTCTTTCAGAAGCTAGCGTTGTGCTCAGAGCATTGAACGGAGATCATGGAAAATCCAGCATTTAGAGATACATCAGACCTTTTCTTGCTGAGGCACCGTGGCGCAGTTGCACCATTTCAGTACGGGTTGCGCTGTTGCGTAAACGATGGAGGGCGGCACCCTCGGTGTGCCGATTACCCTAATACAGCCTGTCGAAATTAGGCGCTTAGGTTTATGCAATGTGCATGTTCATAGGGTTGGGGCTCATCTTTGTGAGAACCAAGAAGAAGCCGTGAAGCACGCCCACTCCACCGCATGCCCAGCTCCGAGTCGACGACCAAATGCGTCTGTGTTAAGTTCAGTTCAGCGCTCAGGTCAAGCTTGAAAATTGTTCTCTCGTCTATAGATTTCGCTTGATATCTACACGTAAGCTTTCACAACCTGTCCCGCAAAGAGCCAGGCATCAATGGCCACAATTAGAGCCCACGCCTGCTACTGTTGAAGGACATCAACATTATAATTTACCTGCGATCCGTTACCAATATCACAGCTTTGGATTTGGAGATGACGGGGAATCTTATCTGTTGGGATCGTACTGCTAGACGCGTGAGAGATTACTTGTGGCACCACAGCGTGCTTTGTGACCCATTGTTTATCCCGCAAGTGTGAGCTTGCAATGCTTCAGGCGGAGCAGCGAAGCAAGAACGAGCGCCGACCTGTGCGGCCCACACTACCAGGCAGGGGAGACATATAAGAATTTTTGCACGAAGCGTGGAAGAATACATGGACTGATTTGAGCATTTTTAGAATGTCGGCTACATGGCTGGTGATTTATCTATCATCTCGGCAAATTAATCAGAAGCCGAAGAAGGTACCTGTTTGGGCATGCGTCTGGGTCGGGCGAATTTACCTGTTAAGAAAATGTGACTCTGATGGGATGTTTATCGTGGCTAGACCGCGTAGTGTCACCTTTGCCGTACTCTTGGTTGAAACTACTACGAAGACCAGGTCAACAGACGCGACAGAATGGCTTTCACATAAATTAGCTCGGCGCGAAAAAAAGACCTGCGAGGCATCTTGCACACTTTTAAGCTCATTTTCCAAAAACCTGAAACCTGGGCTGTAGCTGTGGCAAAATTCGTGGTGTTGTGATAGAGAACCTCAAAAGGACGGCGTCCCGACTGGCTATGAGAGAGGTGCTGGAGCCCATAGCAGGGCCTCCACTGGCTCAGGGATAGATTCGAAGAAGTTGACTATAGTGGGGCACGCTGTTCATGGCAGCATTAAGGTTTGGTGCTCATGATGTGAGATAGAACTATGTGTGAGTAGAATATGTATGAGTCAAGGAGGCTAACCAAAAAAAATTAAACAGCAGCAAGCCGAGCGACTGAATGCGCATGAGTGTGCAGGGCCTTCAATGCCTCGTCAATTTTGGTGAATAACCAGTTACATGGCCGTCGCGCACGGGCTCTTTATTTTGCAATGTGTGCGCGGCAGGGTTTTTTGGCCAATCATCCCAACCATAATGTCAGCCACCTGACCCCACCAAAATTGGGATCGCATTCAGAATTCGTTTTAGAGGAGCACACAACATGGCCTTGTTGCTGAAGTCGATCCTCCGGAACCCTGCATTTGCGGTGCGGGCAGCGCGCGTAGCACGTCCCTTACCAGTGCGCGGCATTTGTGCTGCTGCGGTGCGCTATTCCGGTGCAGGCGTGCACCGCGACACGCCCGAGAACAATCCGAGCCTGCCGTTTGAGTTCTCGCCCGAGAATCTGGAGCGCGCGGCGGACATCATTGCGAAGTATCCGCCGCAATATAAGAAGAGCGCGGTGATGCCCCTGCTGGACCTAGGCCAGCGCCAGCATGGGTTCTGCTCGATTTCGGTGATGAACTACGTCGCGAAGCTGCTGGACATGCCGCCCATGCGCGTATACGAGGTCGCGACGTTCTACACAATGTACAATAAGGAGCCCGTGGGGAAGTACCACGTGCAGGTGTGCACGACGACGCCCTGCCAGCTGCGGGGCTCGGACGGGATTGTTGAGGCCGTAGAGAAGACGTTGGGCATCAAGGTTGGCGAGACGACTACGGACAAGATGTTCACAATCACTGAGGTGGAGTGTCTGGGCGCGTGCGTGAACGCACCGATGATCCAGATCAACGACGACTTCTACGAGGACCTCACGCCGGAGACAACGCAGAAGGTGCTCACGGCGCTGCGCAACGGCGACAAGGTCGCGCCGGGTCCACAGAGCGGCCGCGAGACGTGCGAGCCGCTGGGCGGGCCCAACGTGCTTCTCGGCAAAGAGCCCTTCAATGTGGCCGAGGCGACGCGAGCGGACCTGTGAATCCCCGCAGGATATACTGGCATGTAATTAGACTGGAGATCTCTAAAAGTAGCTCGAGCTGGCGTTAGATTGCGCAACGAAAACTAGCGGTTTGCAATCAGTAAATGCAAACAGTGAGGAGGGAGACGCGCGGGGGAGCGGCCAGGCGGTGCGCGAGTCCGTTGCTCATGCCCGCGCAAGCCAAGTAAGTGCCCGCGCAAGCACACTGGCCCGTCTGGCGTGGCCCAAGAGGCGGAGCGCTGGTTTTAGTGCGCTACTTGGCTATGGGTCGTATGCATGTGCTTGCAGGACACAAAGTATTCAAAAGATCAATCACGGTGAGAAGCCTGTCCGGCCGCTAATTCGCTACATGGCGCAGAATGGGGTGCCAAGCATAATCGCTCAACCTCGGGCATGGTGCCGTCAAACACTTGCGGCCACGGCGCCCTCCTAGTGGGCCACGGCGCCCTCCTAGTGGGTTGTCTGTGGAAGGGTGTGAGAATGATGGGTGAGTGGGGTTAAAGCCTGAGCAGGACGGCAGGACGGTCCTCACACTTCCAAAACGCTGTGGTCAGCCCTATGGCACTTTGGTCCTCTCGTGTGACACGCGGACGACACGTCTGAAGATGCTGCTGAAGTCTGGGCTCCGGAAATCTGCAGTCGCGGCGAGCGCAGGTCCGTAATGAAGCTGGCGGGTAATATGTTGGTATGTAAATGGACGCAGAATGCTTAACGGCGGTACCACCGTACTTGTGGCAGCCCTAACTATTAGTTGTCGCTCGCGGTCGAGTTCATCGAGTTGGCCAAGTTGAGCGCATGGGCCAAGTTGACCGGGCTAGCCGCAAACGCTTCCACAATATAAGCGTGGGCCAGCCCGCTAGTGGTTGCTGCGCGGGCCCCACTTGATGCCAAAGATGCTGCGGCCCTTCGGCTTGATCTGCTCATCATTGTTAATAAGGTAGTGTCTTGGGTGTCCCGGCACCTCGAGCAGCAGGTACCGGAAATCAATGTGACCCTTTGTGTCGATGACCTCGAGCCTAGCCAGCCCGCTGGCCTTGTCGCCGTCTATGTGGAACTGCATCATGACATGCTCGCGGCCGAAGCGATCGTAGCCCCTGCGGCTGGCAATCGGCCGCGACTTCACGTTGCGCTGGTTCGTCGACTCACCGTGCGCCTTCATGTGTGTGCCGAGCATCTCGACGCAGGCGGCGTCGCGTTCTATGAGCTTGAACGCCTTGTGGAAGAGCTGCCCGTCACTCGAGGGCAGAATGAGCTCCTGGGCAAGATAGTAGCCCGTCACGCCGACAATCCCCACGCCGGCCAGCACGACGGCCGAGTAGAACCCGAACGACGCGCCGCGCCGGATGCGCGCCACAGTGCGGCCCGCAAGCGAGCCGGCCGACGCCGTGGTCGACTTGTGCCGCACGCCCAAGGGCCGTGCGGGCGGCGTGAGAGGCATTGGCCGGAGTCCTGCCGGGCGAAGCACTGGTCTCAGGGCACGGCCAAGCATGGTGTACGGATCTAGCTATGCAGCGCGGCCTTGCGTGGTGGATCTCTGGTTGCGGCTGGCTGGTTTAATAAGAAGCTTCAAGCTTCTCCCAACTGGCTGCGCGCCAGCTCCGCACGTGCGGCCGCGTCCCAGGCCGTCGCGGGCCCCCTCAGCGCGCTTTAGCGAGACGGAGTGCATGGCGAAACTTCGCATCACGGCAGGCTCTCTAGTGGGGCTGTGGGTCGTGCAGCACGCAGCAAAGACGCCGTAGAGCTGGTCCTGCTGTTTCGCAGCCGTCACTTCTTGGTGCTGGGTGCGCTTGGCGGGGCCTTGCACACGCAGCGGCTAGTTGCCTAAAGAGACCTGCTAATTCCTGGCTTTTTCTGCGTGCTCTGTTAATTAAATTTTTTTGGGTTATAAATTGAACAAAGCGCCCGCGGTGCTGCCCAAAAATATCCACAGCTCCCTCCCCGCGCCATGAACGGATGTCTTGAAACCTCGCCCTTACTCATCTGAAAAATCACCATGCTTTCACGGCTCGGGCGACGGATGCCCGCGCTTCTGCGGTGGTACTCGAGCCCCGCGGGGCCGAAGTCGAGCGCCGCGTGGGACTCTGATGCCGAAGTGTCGAAGCGCCTGCACGAGCAGCTCTCGCAGCTCGACATCGTGCCGTTCGGCCAGTCCGTGAACATGACCGAGCTCGAGCAGCAGGATCTCGCCATCCGCAAGCAGCTGCGCGTCGTGAAGACGCAGGTCCAGATGAAGGCGCCGCGCCCGGTCTCCCCGTCCATGCGCTGGTACCGCTGGCCCATCTACCCGTACTTGCACAAGGGCGGCCCGCTGAAGCGCCTCACCGTCACGCGCAAGCCCTGCTCGGGCCGCAACCACACGGGCCGCATCACCGTGCGTCACCAGGGTGGCGGCCACCAGCGGCGCATTCGCGTCGTCGACCTCTTCCGCATGGATTCCGCCGTCAAGACGGTCGAGCGCCTCGAGTACGACCCGAACCGCAGCGCCCACCTCGCGCTGCTCAGCCAGCCCACCGAGAAGGGTAAGGCCTACTCGTACATCCCGGCCACCGTGGGCATGCGGCCAGGTGACACCGTGCAGAGCTTCCGCCAGGGCGTGCCCGACGCAATCGCGGCCAAGATGGGCGGCAGCGCCGACCCAGGCATCCTGGCCGGCCTCACCGCGCGCCGCGGCAACTGCCTGCCCCTTCACATGGTCCCGCTCGGCACTGTTATCCACAACATCGGCATCACGCCCGGCGGGCCGGCCAAGTTCTGCCGCTCCGCAGGCACCTACGGCCGCCTCTACGAGAAAATCCCGCGCACGGGCCGCGCCATTGTGCGCCTGCAGAGCGGCGAGATGCGCTATGTGTCGCTGAACGCCTGTGCCACTATCGGTGTCGTGTCGAACCCGGATCACCAGCACCGCTCGTTCGGCAAGGCCGGCCGCTCGCGCAACTTGGGCATCCGCCCGACCGTGCGTGGTGTGGCCATGAACAAGGTAGACCATCCGCTCGGCGGCGGCCGCGGCAAGTCGAAGGGCAACAAGATCCCCGTGTCGCCGTGGGGTGTCATAGCCAAGGGCGGCTTCAAGACCCGCACGGGCAAGCATACGAACCAAGCCGTTGTTAGCGGCCGGCCGCGCGGGCGCCAGGGCGCCATCTAATCTGGCGGTGCTTGCTTCGAATGTACATATCATCAATTAGAAACGCTATAAATGCAGACCGGATAAGAAGAAAAAAAAGTTCTTAAAACGTAAATGCAATAAGGGGCATAGCCCGCGTCCGCCTATCTCTTATGTTTCATATAAACCCTTCGTCAAAACGGGCTCCGATCCCGGCGTCTACACCGGGCTCTATGGCCGCCTCTGCCGCGGGCGCTGTTTTCATGCCAGAGGACATAACGCTCGGGCTTGGCCCGACCTCACTCGGCTCTGCGAGGCCTGCCCCGGGGATGCCTGTCTCAGCGGCCTGGTCAAACCCAGTGTTGAGCACGGCATCGAGATGCGGCTCGGTCCCAGGCGCCGCCATAAGGAAATCATACCAGTCGACCATGTTCAGAGTGTCCGGCAAGCTGCCCTCATCGCCCGAGGAGTGGTTGTGGCTCTCATCGAAAATGTTGTGGTTCTCGTCAATGAAGTCGTCCATGTGGCCCGGCAGCGTGTTGTTCAGGCCGGGGAATAGACCCTGATCCGCTGCCGCGGGATGCTCTGACCGAGTCGCGAGATGCAGCTCGGCAGGCCGCGATGGCGGCGTCTCATACTCGTGCTTAATTGCTTTTGGCATCGTGCCCAGCGGCGCCTCATCCTCGTCCGATGCTTCGCGTTGTCGCTTGGGCCACATGCTGCGTGCCAGCCGCAGCGCTATGCGGTCGTCCTGTAGCAGCTTCTCGCCGAGCACAACAATCCACGACGCAGTTTCGTGTGTGCGCGCCATGATCTTCACCGACTTGATGGTGCTGGTCAGGGCCTGACGCGCCGCCTCCACGACCTGCGGCCGGTTCGAGTGCCGCTGATACGCCAGCATCATCGTCGCCAAAAACGCCGTGTACACAGTCGTAGCCGGCATGTACTGCAGCTCGCCAAACTGTCTCAGGTTCTCGAAGATGCGCGAAATCATGTGCGCCGCCTGGAACGCGATCCCCCACGACGGGTATTGAGACTGGCCCATGCTGCCGCTGGTGGTCTTGAACAGGCGCGACACCTGGGGCCGGTGTGCCAAGCATATTGCTGTATAGTAGTGCAAGTATAGCAAGGAGCGCACAAACTCGTGGCGCGACGCATCGCGGATCGAATAAGTCAACTCGCTGGGGAGATGGTTCACCCACTCGGCCAGCGCAGCATCGCACTGCGTCACGTCCGGAAGCAGGTGCTGCCGTTGGATGCGCTCCGCACCCACACTGTACTGAACGCGCATGATAAGCCCGCTGATCTCGAACAAGCGCACTGACTGGATAAAGCACAGCACGCGGGCAAACTCCTCCGACCCGGGCTCGAGCCGCTCGGCTTCCGCACCTTCAAAGTCCTCAACCTGTACCATGTCCAGGTCGCAGTCCTCAAGATTGATCATGATGGGTCGCCCGTACGACATCGATGTCTGAACGTCGCGGATAAAAAGCGTCCACCAGACGCGGCGTTGCCGGCGATCCTCCTCAAGCATCTCACTGTTGGTAGCTACGTCGGTCGGGAAGGAGCGCTTGCGGTGAAGCCCGGCGCCCTGGGCCAGCGTGATCGCGACGCGCGTCCAGTAGAACGCATTCTGCGTTACCGAGAACGGGTTGTCAATGGCCAACCCCATGAGAACCGCCGCGCGCATCATGATGTCAGAGTCCTTCTCATACTCAGCGTCGTAGAGCGCCTTGGCACGCTGATAAAATGTGAGAGCCACGCGGCGCGTGCTGCCCTGCGCATCGCGCACGCTTGGATGCGTCGACGTGCGCGCACCAACGCAAAACACGGCCTGTCGCAGCAGCAGCGGCGGACTATCGCGGTCGTGCGTGTACTCGCGCATGAACTCGAGTCGATTCAGCACGGGAATGAACGGGTGTGAATGCTTGAAGAAGTGTTCCACAAGGTGGTCGCTCAGTTCGTCCGACGGCAGCAGGAACGCGCCCTGGCTACGCAGTGTGGCGTCCTTTGTTTCTGTGTACGGGAACAGCTCCCGCTGGGCGCTGTTCTTGATGATGTGCTGGATGAGCGGATCCTCCGACGTCTGCTTGCGCGTGGCCACATTGTTGTCCTGCAGCACCGCGTGCGACGTCGCGCCCATAAACAGAAACGTGCGAGGATTGTGCTTCGTGGACCCTCTGCTGATTCCGGCGCTGACCTCGGGCGGCAGATCGGCCTTCGGGTCGTGGCCAACGGCGCCGTTGCGCGCGATCGCGGCGGCCGTCTTGGGTCTTGAGTCCAGGGCGTGCGACTCCGCCGCGGCCCCGCTTGCGCCGCTTGCGCCACTTGCGCCGCCGCCCCACGAGCCGCTGCTCGCACTCGTGTCCGACGAGTGTCTGCCCTGGTCTTCTGCCGGCGCGGCCGTCGACGGAGGCGACGTCTTTATCAGTGTTTCGGCCGGACTCGACTCGGGCTTGCGCACGGCTGAGCCCTTCATGCGGCCCTCGCGCGGCGTACAGACTAGCGAGAATGCCTTGCAGTTTGTGCACGGGAAGTTCTCGGTCATGTCGCAGCGCACTTTACGCGCGTGGCAGACCTCGCAGGCCTTGGCGGCGCGCCCGCGCCGGAAGCGCATGTTCTTCAGGGCTGTTGCGCCCTCAGCGTCGCGCGCAGCCCCATTCGAAACACTCACTGAATTCGCGGCTTTCCCTTGCATCTCCGTCTACTTCGCGCTGGGGCTCGCAGCACATGTGAGTATGCAGTTCTGAGTTACGCGGATGCGGCCGCATCGGCCTTGGGTGACTGTGTGGGGTGGGTGCATATTAGTCATGGCATGCATAGGCGCGACGTGCGTGCATTGTTCTGTTCCCATCGCGGGGGTAGTCATCTGCCAATGGAGCGCCAATTAAAGATATTCCGGAGCTTGTCACCGGGCCCTCGCGCCGCCCGATCGGTTCGCTTTTGGCGCTTGCGCACTCGCGTGTTTGTGTCGGGTGAGCAGGCATTAAGCCTGCGCACTCATTCTTGAACGCCTAGAATATTTCTGAGCCTTTGTGTGCACACCGGTGTGTGCGGGTGCCCTGACTCGAGTGAGAAATGCCGCAGACCCTACTTCCACGACCCTTCTCAAGGTGCAGGGGGATGGTGCCCTGAGGTCATATCAGCGCGCTTGTGCCGGTAACCGAGGTCATGTCTGTGTTTACTGCCGAGCACGGGTTGGGCCGCAGCCAGGGCAGCCATGTAGCAACCAAAATGGCTGGCACTTAAAAAAGCTACTAAAGGGCTTGTTAGAGAGCTGCTAGGCTGCTGGACTGCTAAACTGCTAGGCTGATGTTTTGTAGACGTTGCGTGCCGGTTTGCCGGCGCCTGGCTGGAAGGCGGTGTTTGTGCTCGGCCGCTAAGTCCAGGCCAGCGCCGCAGCTCTTTTCTATTTATCCTTTTTTGCATAGCTCGTGTCAAAGTTCGCCTGGCTGGGTGGTGCCCGACCTCGCGATCAAAACTAAGTTGCTTCTTCATCTCTCATTCTGCTGCCATACTGGACTTGAAATGACTGAACCATTAAATATACACAAGTTAGGGATTGATGGTAATTTATGAACTTCTCGCGCGGCTTCCACTGCAGGGCGTCGCCCCTTGACCCCAGCGTGAGCTAGCGGCGCCTCTCCCCCTACATGCTCGACGTGGCGTGGGCTTACGCTTACCGCCTCTTGTTGCGTCTGCTCTTGGGCCCCAGCCGGCCCGACGGGGCCGACACGAGCGGATCTTCGTCGTCCTCCGGGTCGCGGCCATGTGTATCATGGTCGTCTACTTCGAACTCGTCGCCGCCTTCTAGGTCGCTGAGCTCGTGGTTCCTGTCGGCGTCGAACACGGTCTCGCGCTGCGCGCCGATGCCGGGCTCCTCGGCAGGCGAGGGGCTGCGCGGCGGCGAGTCTGGCGGCGGACCGAACCCAGCATTGGCCTCCTCGTCATCGCTGCCGTTGAGCGAGCCAATCTCGAACTCCTCGGCGTCGTTCTCGCTTTGGGCCAGCTGCGTCGACATGGCATAGCGCTTGTTGTCGGAGTTGGGCCTCCACAAAAACATCACAAGCATGAAGGCCACGCAGTAGACAATGTTCGGCCAGCCGTCCGACAGCAGCCACTTGTGTTTCCAGTACGCGTTCACGAAGTCCTTGAAAGATATCAGCATCATCTGGATGATCTGAACGCCAAAGAGCACCATGACGGCGATGCCGGACCCGATAAGAATCCAGCTGAGGCGGCGGTACATGTCGACCTTGGCCGTCTGCTTGCGGCTGCGCAGGTACGTCAGCGTCTCGGTCAGAGACTGCAGGGTGAGGAAGTAGTTTGCCGCCAGGGCAATCACGAGTGGGAAGAACGCGATGGACGCGAAAAAGTCGAGCGACACGCCCTTGGACGCATCGACGTTCGACTCGTAGTAGTCGAGCAGTGCGTAGATGAGCGCCGTCACGAACAGCGCCAGGCCCAGCAGGCGACACCACTTCATGCGCGGGCCCAGTGACGGGTGCACCACCGAGTAGCCGTGGCCTACAAGCAGCAACAAGAAGAACGTGTAGGCGAGGCGCGCGCTGCTCCAGAAGGCGACGATGCCAAGAAGGGCGTTGCTGCCGGCAGAATGGCCCTGCTTGTTGGCAATGAAGTAGTACAGTGACACAAAGAACTGCTCGAGAATCATGAGATATCCCAGTGCCGTGATGTACTTCTGCACCTTCAGCACGTTGTGGCGGTACACAACTAGGGGCACTGTCCAAACGATCATGAGCAGCACGTACACAAGGCACAAAATGAAGTGGAACAGGATGAGCGGATAGTCGCTGCCTGGCAGGTGTCCGTACGGGTTCTGGAAGTTCACGGTGATGGCGTACTTCATGTCCTCGCTACCCGGGCTCGGCTGCGACGCAACGCAATAGTACCCTGTCTTCTTCACCTCGTAGTGCAGCGGCTCGGGGACGCCGCTCTCACCAATACTCACCTTCGTGCTCAAAATCTCCTCTGGTGCGTTCGGCTCGACGGCAAACCGGCCAATCTCGTCCTCGCGGCATAGGTGCGCGTAAGCGGCCTCCGACGTGCACATGTACTGCTTCACCTCGCGGTAGTTCTCTATGCGATATGGATATCCCAGGTAATTGATGTCCTGGTACGGGTACACGACCACGGCAACGTCGCCCGAGCTCTCATGCTTGTCGGCAAACGAGACGGTCACCAGGGCCTCATTCGGGCCGGAAATGTCGTCGGCGCTGTAGACGCCGCCGCAAATCTGGCGGTGCCCGCTCAGGTTCTCGAGTGTTTCGTCGGCTGCTGCAACGCGCAGTAGTGCCGCTAGCGCGACCGCCCACAGCAGCAGCGCGCTCTGATAAACACGTCGTCCTGCGAATGCCATGACCTTGGGTCAAGAATCGGCTTACGTGCGCCCGTCTGTTCACGTCGCCGTTACCCAGCAGGGCAAGGTTTGCCCCCGGGGGGCCGCGGTGGTTTCGTAGCAGGTCGGAGCCCCTGCCCCAGGACCACTGCACAAGCTTGTAACGCGCGTGCAGCCGGCTGCTACCCTAAAAAAAAGCTGGGAGGCAGGCACACGAGTGCAGGCACAAGTGCAGGCTGAGGCGGGAATCTCTGCAGCAACAAGGCAGCCCGCAACCACGACACTAGAATGGCGCATGGATTCATGCG